>CAJNDV010032530.1:4043-35797 GCA_905221635.1 Symbiodinium sp. CCMP2456 | reverse complement strand
GATATTTTACCCCATTTGTTATGGCCGGTGTAGTCTTTAGCATCTCCTCCTGTTGGTAATTCTCCTTCTGTTCTAACAACATCATTGTTAGCATTATTAACTCTTACAAGTTGGTCTAAACCATTAGCATATTTATGTCTCCAATCATCATCCCAACGAGGATTAGCGCTACTTTCAATATCGTCCATGTGTCTTGTTTCAACTGATTTGAAACTATTATACAATTCACAATGTCGGTTGTATTGGTCTATGTCTTGAACTAATTGACCTCCCACGGTGCATCTATAACGATTGAAAAACCCGTGTAGTCCTGATAAAGGGCGTAAAAACTTTTTTTCATCAGCATCGTCATTTTGTAGATTAGCGAACATCCGAATACTTGATAAATCTAAATAAGTTCCATCTTCGCCAGTAATATAAAATCTGATGTTTTTATTTCCAGTAGCGCTTGTATAAATATTGCTACCTGATGGAAAATATTTTACGTGCCGGCGGTCTTGGACATATTGAGCTGTTTTTGGTAATCCCAAATCTAATGCGGGAGACATTACATCATTTGCTTCTGCGACTATATTATCCATAATTATATATTCTAAAATAGATAATATTATTTTTTATTTCTTTTTATTAATATTGTTCTTATTTTCAGGAGGTAATATCTTCCTATCAGCATCTGACGACGGTAGTATTTTCTTAACTTTATTTTCTTTATTATTTTTGTAGATAATCTCTTGTTTATCTTCAACTATTTCTCTTATGCTGTCATAATCTTTTTTCTTAAAATCTCTTGTAATTGAATTACTTAATGTATTTTTATTAGATGTTAATATTAGCTCTTTATCTGGTCTATAATGCGTTTTTTTCATTACTATTAACTAGATTTATTTATTCCAACTTTGTTGTTGCGTTTGTTGTTGTATAGTTCCTTCGTCAGTATGACTATTTATGCCCATAGTATTATCCTCACCGACTTTAAATGTGCCCTGTGTTTTCATGTTGTGAAACTTGTGTGCTTTAACTGGGTTGATGGTGTCTGTATCAATTTTAATAGCATCCCTATCCAACGCACTAATAACATCTCCCCTGTTTGAAAATCGTAAATGATGAGGGTCTTTATCGCGGTTGCCCATTGATACAAAAGGAGCATTATAAGTAGTTGTAACATACTTTTGATTATTACGGTTACTTATTTCTTGAAGAACGGCACTGCCTAAAGAATGTCCCACCAGTCTCGTAATATCAGGGTTCTTCTCTAATTCATCCATTACATCTCTATATTTATCCGAAAACTGTAAATTATGTGTAGGGATTAAAAATATATCACTGAAAACATCATTTACTTTTGCTCCCAATATTAGCGTAAGCAGTTTTCAATCCTTCTACATCATCAATATAATTTTTGTTTTCAACATTAACAACCTCTCTGTATTGAGGATTTTGTAGCATTTGCTTATTATTGAAGTGTGCGTTAAAATCGTCTGACCTCTGTAATAGTCTTTTCTTTTTCTTTTCATTCCTGCCTGATTGCTCCTGTATAAAGTCTTTAATGGGGTTAAACTGTTGATTGCTTCTTAATCTCGCTCGAAATGATTGCAGAAAATTATCATCTACGTTATTTGCTTCATCTCTATGATTTCTCAATGCCTGCGCTGTTCGAGCTTCTTCATCAAATTCCAGACCTCGTAATGCCTGTGCCTCCCTTGATAATTGATTAGTTGTTCTTCCTGTTCTTGCTAAACCCTGCAAAACCTCAGCAATTCTTAATCCTGCTGATGCCATAGTTATATTATAGAGTATAAAATTATCTCAGCATATTATAATAATGTTAAGCAATCGTAAATTAACGTATAATATAGTTTATGTTGATAGTCTAAAAAGATTACCGCAAAGTGAGAGCAGTAGTGATTTTATAATACAGATGAACGAAAATTTAGAAACACACCCCAACACCGTAATGTATGTAATGGATGAAGTTATACCCCAATCCTATTACACAACACCAGAAGGATTTTATCAGTTCTTTTATTGTATAGTGTATAATACTTCATGTAGATTAGTTGAAGCAGTTGATTTAAAAAATCAGGTTTTCTTCGCGTCTCAATTAGTAGGTAGAATATCTACGTTATTGAATACAGAAGCAGATAATGCGGGTCTTCCTTCAAACCTTTTTACTTCAAGTTATGACAGCGACCAAAGAAGAATGATATTAAATATTACTGATAATACTTACAGTTTTAAAATTCCAACCGATAAAGAATTACAGGAAAGCAATATATGGGATGGTAATATGTTAGATGACCCGATGAGTGTAAATAATATAGTAGGGAATTATGAAGAACGAGTGCCGAGTTCTGCAACTTGGACGAGTGGGTTGATGAACCTGAACCCTTTTAACTCTTTATTTATTGTATGCACTGAACTAAGTGATTTTCATTATTCAGCACCTGATGGATACAGTAATAGCATAATCAAAAAAGTCAATATGATGTTTAATGTGGGCGGTATTACGGTTTCTACAAATGCTCCCCTTGTAAATGATTGGATTGATGTTTCAAACAGGTCATTAAAACGAATGAGGTTTAGGATTACAGATGCGAGAGGGAAAACCGTTAACCTCCACAATGCCCCAGTGAGTTTTACGCTCCTCTTTGTAAATTTATAAACTCGCTAAGCAACCAATAACACTTTAAACATATCTACATTATTCCTATTTATAATGAAAATAGAAATAATATAGAATATATTATATATGTCAGAAGCACTTGAAACAGTTATTGAAGAAGAGACCCGAAACAGTATTGAAGAAGCAACAAAAGAAACCCCACCAGAAACTAATGAGGCAACCACCCATGAGAGCATCAAAAATGAAGTTAAACAAGAAGAGACCGCAAACGAAGAACAGTTTAAAAACAAAACAGACAGGATGAAAAACAAAAAAGTTAGTTGTAAAGACTGTGGGGCAAACTTAACATTAAAGACATTAAGGTATAGTCATAAATGTAGCAAATTAGAAGATAAACCAATAAAACCTAAACCAAAGACAAAAGCAAAAGTAAAGGCGGTGTCGCTAACCCCAGTAGAAACACAAAACGACATAATCCAAGAAGAAACAACACCTATTAAAGAAGTTAAGCAAAGACTTACACAAGAACCACGAGAACCTGTAATTATGAAATCGCCTTACGAACAGATAATCGATGGTTATAACATTATACATCAAGAATAGTTGAGTAAACGAAGGGAGAAAGTTAATAATCTATGTGCTAATATGTTTAGTGGCGATTTACGAAAAAAGAAAAGATAATATTATCTACATATTAATATAATGTTTAGTAAAAGATTTTCGCGTAAATATGTTAAAAAAACAGCATCCTGATGATGTTAAGGGATTTAAAATAAGCACATCAACAAAACAATATAGTCCATTCCAATTACAAGACACGAGATATTTAGAGCACCTGAAGCATCATATGAAATTAAGAGAAACGCAAGAAGGAAGTATTTTGAAACGCAACGAACTATTACAAAGCAACAAAAGACAAAATTATCAGTTAGAAATGGATAGGTTAATGAATGAACTTCATAGACCTAACCTGCCACACGCTACAAAGGAGCATATGGAAAAAAAATTGATGAGTTGAAAAAATTAAAGTTTGTTTAATAATATTATAATCTAAATATATAATATTATTGAATGGCAACAATGACAGCAAGATTTGAGCTTGATAATCCTTATGCCAAATATGGATTAAAGCGAAGACCAACATTTGAAGAGATTGTAGGTTTAATCAGTGATGACCAGAAGGCATTAAAACCACTGCCAAATCGTGAGGCAACGAAATTTAGAAATAGTCCCCAAGGAAGTTTCTTTGATGGTGCTGATGCTATGGAACTATTGAAGGAACAGCAAAACAGAATATTAGATAGACAAATGAGAGAAGCAATACTACGGAGACGAACCCAAGACAATAACCTAACACATCATTTAGAAAGACACAGAGAAAGTGGAAGCAGTGGCAATAGTGTAGTTGAAGAATTCGGGACAGCACCAAATACAGCACGAGCACAAGGGTCGGGACTGGATGCGGAAACTTCAATGAGAGAACAGGCGGAACTACAAAGACAAGAGCAAGTCAGTCAAGGTTTCGGGCAAAGATTAAGAGAAACAGGGCGAACATTAATGTCTTCGTTTTTAAGACCCCAACAACCTCCGGCGCATTCAATATCATCTGATGAAGAATTCGTGGATAGTCAAGGGCAGGAAGTTTTCGCAACGCAACAGCAACAGCAACCGCAAACGCCACCATCATTACCAGCACCGCCGATGACATATGAATACGACGATAATTTAGATATTAGATATTGGAGGCGTCAAAGCGTGGATAAAATCAAGTTTCAATTTTTCATTAGAGGCATTGAAGTGCCCGAACCAGAAGAAGTTGAAGAAGAGTTGAAAATCAAAGGAAAAGGAAGAAAAAGAACAAAAAAGGAGTATTTGGAGGATCTAATTAAAGACACAATAGATAATGAAGGATGGGACAATAACAAACCTACACAGGAAGAATACGAAGAAAGACTGCAACAATGGTTAAACAAAAACAAAGGAAAAGGCAAAGGGGGGAGTTTTATCATCAAGTGTTGCAGAGGGAGCAAGAGAAGGAGCGAAAGCATTAGCAAAAGCGACAGTAGCGAAAGGCGGTGAAATGTTAGTAAGAAGAGCATTTGGAGTTTAATAAATTTTCTAATATAATAATATGAAAAAAAGATTAAACTTAGTAAAAGATAAACTGCCGAAAACAAGAAGAAGAAAAAACCGACGACGATGATGAGCTGTTTATGCTAGGTATGTATAACAGTTATTTGAAGACCGATGGCTATGACGTTGATGCAACTGCTAATAAACAGATACAAACAGATTTTCCAGAAATTGAAGGAATTGAATGGTTATACGATAGTCAGGTAAACGGTTACGAAAATTTGCTTAAAAGAAGGGATAAAATGACACAGACATTTAGATATATGTTAAGACAAAACGGCACACCGTATAGTTCCATTCACCCATCCGAGAAAGAAGAGTCTGATGATGAAAGCGACGATGACAGACCATCACCTGAAAGACAATTATTAGATGATGTAGCAACGGTAGCAAGAATAGGAGGTAAAGCAATATATCATACAGGTAGAGCATTAGGTCAAACGATACAGACAGGCATTGATGCTTACAACTGATTAAATGAAGAAGATGATGAAAACGATGACCCTGAACCGCCTATGAATGAAGCAGTATTCACTCAAACGCAAGGTTTATTAAGAAGAGGAGCAAGTCGCTCACGCTCACCAGAGGAACAACCAAGTGGAAGCAATCAACCAATGAGATTATTAAGAAGAGGAGCGAGTAGGTCGCGTTCGCAAAGCTCGCGAGGCGACAGCGTCGCGTCATCAACACCTCCGACGAAAAATCCAAAGAAATAAAAGATAAATATTAATATAATTTAATATTTATCTTTCAATTTCTACTGTCCTTTCAATATCATAAACTCAGTAGCATAATATTTTTTGTTGTATTTTTTGGGCTCGTCCTTCGCCTTGTTCTTCCAGTAGCGTTCCCGTTCNNTCCTTTCTTAACTTATGATACAGGCGATGATACAATGCCATTTGTTCCTTAACTTGCTCCAATGTCAGACTGTTTGCCAGTTCCTCAATGGTTTTAGTCTCATTGTTCTCAGAAGTCATCTAACTTATTCTACATATTATAAATATCTTTTCTTTAAGTATGTTTTTACATTCGCCAGTATTTAACAGAAGACATTTAAAGAAATAATAACTTATATTATTAATATATCTGTACAATTATGACTAAAAAAACTCAAAAAAAATTACATCCAGAACCTCAAAAACATCAGAGATGCTAAACAGGGCAAAGTGCCAAACCAAACAATGACTAAAATTAACAATGTAATAAACTTATACGAAGACCGCAAAATATCACAATTTACAACAGCAGTAAATCTAATAAATGGAATGACAATCAATGCCAAAGCAAAGGAAAAGGGAATAAAGCAATATGAAAAGGCGGTGCCAAAATATGAGGACAAAGCACCAATAACCGAAAGGATGAGAGCAACAGTAAAGAAAGCGAGGAAGGGCAAGGAAGTTAAGGAAGTTGTAAGAAAAACCGATAAACAACCTGTATTAAAAAGAAAGGTCATTGGCGGTTTATCAACCAAGGCAAAAGACATTTTCAAAGGCAGGAAAAACTACGATGTTAAGTATATGCTGTTTTCTATCAATAACCGTTCAGGCGCTAAAAAGGCATCATTTATATTGGATGGTGTAGCATATTATCCTTTAATTCTTCTTACCCGTGGGAACGCAAGTGTAGTAGGAAGTGCCAATGTTAGAGCAAATGAGTTCATTGAAACATTAGTTAAGAGGAGGATAAGACAATACCACGACACCGAAAAGTTCTTATTTAGAAAACTGATGATTACTATGAATTCAAGTAGCGAGTGTAAGGAGGCAACAGGACACCTGATAGAATACGCCGACGCCATTAGAATTGAAAGCGTTGAGATTGTTGAAACAGACACGGGCGGATACGACGAGAGAGAAGAACCATTCATTACAACAAGGCAACAGCATAAGCACATATTACAGATACATCCAAACCGAAGTCTATGCCGCGACACAGACTATGAAAGAGGCACTGAACAAGCAAAATTACAGAGAAAACGAATGGATAAATGCTTTACTGGAAAACTTTGAAGGAACTAACCTAACAAGAGAAAAACGACAACAAAAGAACACAAAAACACTGACCCGCGATAAAGTCCTTGAACTGCTGAATATGACAGAAGATGAATTTACTAATACCGGGGCGACTATAAACCAAATGGATAAGGTCTTTAAATTCTTCAATATACCAGTTAAGTTATACAACTTTACAGGTGCTTTGATTTATGAATATAACCCTGACAATTATGAGAAGGGGCGGGTAAAAATATTCAGAGGACTTGTTAAAAATAATCATGTATATTTATTAAACCACGGTTTAGACACATTAAGGCAAATTCAACCGAAGGATAAATACAAGGCCTTTACAACCAGCAAGTTTTACATCACCGATAGAACAGAACCAATTGAATACAAAATGTTTGATAATGTAGATGAACTGCTGAATATGACCGATAAGGAAGAATACGCCCTGATACATTCCGACAATGATTTAGTCAAGGTCTTCCATCAACTGAACGAAGCAGGATACAAGCCGCATATCAACTATCAAGCGGGGAGGATTACTAATATCTTATGTAAGTTTTATTACAAAAAATTGAAGAAATACATTAAATACAACATTGTCTCGCAGTGTTTATCACAAGAGCGAATTGACGAAGATGTAATAACTGATAATGAAGAAGTGTATAACAAAATCACTACCACAATGTTTAACTTACAAAAAGAATTGTTTAAAGAAAACCATTTATCTTATTATAACGAGGTAGATATACAAATCCTTAAAGAGTGTAAAACCATAGTTCCATCTGGCAGATTTTATAAAGATATACAAGTGAAGAGGATAAAGGAAATAGATATTAACAAAGCATTCACTCACGCGGGAGGGAGTATAAAACACATCCCGAAAGTTACACAGTTTGACATATTTAGACCCTTTGATGAGGATTGTAGCACAGACCAGTTTAACAACCTGACATTATACATTGTAGAGGTGTATGAAGGGAACATCTTTTTTAACAAGAAGTATTGTTTAGTTTATGGCAAGTTTTTGAAGAAACTGCTGAAACACAACATTAAACTGAAAATCTTATGGTATAAACAACCGAGCAACATTTACAAGGTGGATTATAAAAAATTGATAGATGAACTGTATGCCACGAAAATAACAGACGACGAAGACTTCAACAAGCAGACGCAAAAGAAACTGTGGAACATCAGCGTCGGAATGTTGGAGAAATCCCATAACACCAGTCAGCGAAGTAGCACCTTTACTTCATTGAAGGAGGCGTGTTATTATCAAAGCATTTACGGTGGAAAAGTTTATACTATAAGCGAGTGTCAGACAGAACTTAACGAAGTGGATGAAGACGAGATTGAAACAAAGGAGACAGAAGGAACAAAATATTATGTGTTAAGTGTGTCAGAAAAGAAGACTTTAATAAATGGTTTTATGTATATCAAGGAGTTGTTATTGCAATATCATAATTTTAAGATGTATGAAGCATACAAGACATTATCCGATTACAACATCAAGGTGTATAGTGTTAAAACAGATTGCTTGACGATACACGAAGACGATGTGGATAAGGTGTATGGATACAATTTTTGTCGTGTGTGGAGAGAAGGACTGCTTAAATTTGGAACTGACATCGGCGATTGGAGACTGGAAAAGAAGAAAACAATTACACTGCCTACGCAGTTATACACATACAAGTTTAACGAAGTGCCGGAAATCCCGAAAATTAGTAATATCAAAGTTGACGTTGAGAACGAGTGGGACACTAAAACCACCTGCGAGAAAATTATGTTAAGAAACCCCGTGATAATTCGTGGAAAATTTCCAGGAACGGGGAAGAGTTACATAGGCGAGTATTTCCAAAAAATGGGTAAGAATGTTTTGTTTGTAGTGCCAACCAATAGACTTTTACAAGAAGAGGAAGTAGAGGCGACAACTTATAACAAGTTTTTCAGCATCGCGGTTCATGAAGATGTGGGAGAAAAGTTGCCAACGTTTGACTATTCCCCTTTCAATGTGGTGGTGTTTGACGAGGTTTATATGTCCAATTTGTATGTATTGGATAAGGTCAGACGGTTCATTAAAGAGAACCCTGATATTATCGTTATTGGGACGGGCGATGTAAAACAATTGCAGGGAGTGGAAGTTATGACCAACTGCCAAAACCCAGCAGTTTATATAGACAACTGCATAGATATAGTATTTAAATACAATATATTCCTAGAAGTGTGTAAGAGGGTAGGAGCGAAGGACAGCGAAGAAGGAGACAGAAACAGGGAAATCATAAATAATATGTATAACGACTTTTGGGAAAGCAAGTTGCCTATTCAAGACATCATACCGAAATACTTTGAAACGACTGACGACATCATGGCATCGGAACATAACATCGCCTACACTAACATAAGATGCCGAAATGTAGCGAATGAGATTAGAAACAAACTAAACAAGAAAGATAAATACGAAGTGGGCGAAATATTGATTGCCAGAAAATGGATTAAACAACCAAGGGTAAATGTAAATCTGCGATATAGAACTACGAGCATATTGCAGGATGAACTCGGGGCACAAATAACATTACAAAATATAGCAAACGAAGAAGATGAATTTATGCTATTTGAACCTATTGTAGATGCCAACTTCATATACTCATATTGTGCCACCTGTCATTCAAGTCAAGGGGCAAGTGTCAAGGGAAGCATCACTATACACGAACACGACTTACCAATAGCAAGCAGGGAGTGGGTTTGGACGAGTATTACCCGCTGCGCTGATTTTAGAAAAGTGAAGTTTTACAAGAATAACGATTATGAGAAACAAATGACTAAAAATATGATTATGAGACATTTTAAAATCAAAGTGGGGAATTACAAACTAGAAGACAGGAAAGCAGGGAGAGAGATAAACGAAGAAGAATACATAACCCCCGAATGGTGTTGGAAAATGTTTAAAAGCAGGTGCGAGAAATGTAATACATCGTTTAATTTTGAAACCAAACAAGGCAAATTATGTAGCAACTTTACCGCGCAACGACTATGTAATGATTACGGACATCATTTAGACAATTGTTGCGCTTATTGCTTTTACTGTAATGTAAGTGCCCATTAAATAATAAAATATATTGTTATTTATATGAGTTCAGAATAACAAAAAATCATTAATGATATTTATTATGACCGCTCGGGATTTGGTAGTAGGTCGACTACGCTTAAAAATGCCAGAGAGAAAGATGCTACAATCACGAAAGAAGATGTGGAAGAGTTCTTTAAGAAAAATGTTGAAGAGAAAAGACGCCCGAGAGGTGAGAATAGTTTTGTAGCACCTCACGCGTATTTTGAATTCCAGTTGGATTTGTTCTTTATAAGTAAGCACGATTTAGAAAACCAGAAGTTTAGCATAGGTATGGTTTTAATTGAAATTTTTTAGTAAGTATGCTACCGTCATACCTATTAAGAGCAAGGAAGCACCGGACATAATAGCGGGGATAATGGAAGGGATACAAAAAATGGGCGGAAAACCGAAGATGTTTTACGCAGACGAAGAACCGAGTTTGTATAGCAACCCAGTTATGGAGTATTTGGAAAAGGAGAAAATAGAAATACATAGAACGCGAGGACATCCAGCTTTTGCTGAGAGATTTATAAGAACGTATAAAGATATGCTATTCAAGCGGGTTGAAAATGATGAGAAAAAGGGTAAGCAAAACATACAGTGGATAGATTATAATTTGGAGATACTATTAACATATAATAAGAAAATGGTTGCATCCGCTACTAAAATGACCCCATTGGAAGCAAGGAAAAAGAAAAATCAATTTGAAGTTAAATTGAACATATCTTTACAGGCAAAGCGCAATAGAACATACCCCGAGGTAGAGGTGGGAGATAGTGTAAAGATAATGCGTAAAAAAGGCATTAGTGAAAAAGAACGTACTTCGCACTGGGTGAGAACCCCCCAAAAAGTAAAACGAATAGATAAGAAATTAGGGCAAAATTATTATTGTTTAGAGAATGATGATAAACGAGGTTATTTGCGCCACGAATTATTGAAGGTGTGAAAACGATAAATATAATATAATATTTGTATATTATATGCATTGTATGTTTGAGCCGAAATGTCTTTCTTCTCTCCTCTCATCTTTCTCCTAAAAACCAGAAACTACAAACCCCAACCCGAAAACTAAATGCCCATATCCCGAAGACTACACTTCTCTAACAGGCCCTAAGTTTAAAACCTCCAAACTCAATCTGAAAGACACCAAAAGCCCTCAAGGTGCAGCTTCCGGTAATCCCTGAGGTCGTTGACTGCCTGCCATGACGCAGCTGCGAAGTTTTGAGTTCTGTAGCTTCAGGTGCAAAAGCACACAGCGCGCTCGATGCTGTTTGTTCTGTCCACTGTTGCTGTGCTGTGTGTCGGCAATCCAGGTGTATTCTGTGCGACCGTATCCCGCTACAAGGAGTGCGGGAGTCCCATCATCTCGCAAAAGCTTTTGAGAAGACATTTGCCCTCAGCGCTTACGTGGTCTAGAACCTGCACTTCCAAGCCAGAGAAAGACTGGCCGTGCATAGGATCTGACAGCTCATTCCATACCTTTACTAATGTGTCGAGAGCAACATTGTTTGGGTCACATACCACAGCAGAAGCATGCATGCAGGTGGACCATTTGCCCGCCGTGGGATTCTTGCACAGTTTCTGCAAAACAACTGTACATACGAATTTGCTGCCGCTCAAACCTTGCTCTGTCCATGCAAGTTGTGCCATTCGCTCAAACACTCCTCGAGATGTCATGAGTCCTTTTGCACGAAGCAGCTCTGCTTCATACATGGCCTCGATCTTATTCGCATCCTTTTGCGTTTTGTCCACGGCATTGGATATTGTCTGCAGAGCCATTTGCTGATTCTGCATATGATTCTGCATAGCCATTTGCTGATTCTGCATAGCTTTTTGCAGATCCTTGCGGGACTGTTGCAGAAAAACGCGTTCTGCCTCCATCTGTCGCAACCTCGCTAAACGCTGACTCTTGTCCGGGATGTCGTTAATTGCCTGGAGCTCTTTGAATGTCCATGACCGTGACAGCATGGAATCCAGACACGAGAAGAAGAGTGAGAAACATATCCAGCTTGCCACTGTGTGGACGGAAAAAAAGCTACTTGCGGTCATCTCTTTTTGGCCCCATGCTAGAGCCCAACACTCTGCGCAGCACTTTAAAAGGTGAGAGCTGTTCTTTGCTTTTGCAAATCAACATGGTACACAGCAAGCAAACAAGACATGCGATACAATGGCCGAAGCTGCGGCGTAAAGCATGCAAGGCGGACCAAGGCAGTGCTCAGCCATCGCGAATGCAGCATCGCTCCACACTTCATTGTCAACCGCGTTACAGTTTGCGGCTATTGTACGGGATTGGTGTTCTGCAATGTTCATGAATCCACGCAAGCCTCGGACACATGCTTTGCCTGTTTTTTTCGCCGGCGGTTATTGTTCAGTGGGTTTGGAAGGGTGTTTGTACTAGGCGTATTGAGAAGTGGTGCAAAAGCGTAGGAGGGAGGGGGTATAGGATGTGAGGTCTGGGGTAAGGGCGGTTCTTCGGATTTTGGTTTGTGCTTTGGGGTTTGGTGTTGAGTTGGGGAGTGCTTTGTGTTTTGGTGTTTTGGAGGGTTGAGGTGTGGGGGAAGGAGGTTGCTTTGTTTTTTGTTCTGCTTTGGGGTTTGGGGAGGTTGTTGTGTTTTGGGTTTTGTTGTGGGATTTGGCGAGGTTGTGTTTTGGGTTGTGTTCTGGGTTTTGGACAGTTGATTTTGGGAGGCGGGTTGAGAATTGAGGTGAAAGCGTAGAGGGGAGTATAGGATGTGAGGTGTAGGGTTAGCTGGTGCTGTCGGTTTTTGTGGGTCAGGATTGTGGTAAGGTGGTGGATGTAGGTAGTGCTTTTGGTTTGGGTTGTATCCGGAAGGTCGGTTTATTAGGTGGTTAGAGAATTGGGGTCAAAGTATAGGGGGAGTATAGGGCATGAGGTGTGGGGTTAGCCTATGCTTGCTCATTCCCCCCGTCACAGATTCGTTTGCTGGAGGCCAAGGATGTCGAATCTTCACTTCGGAAAAGCCTAGCGGGGACGCCCCACCTAGGCGGCGAAGTCGCGAGAGACATGGCTGTAGCAGTGTGCTGCGTTTCGGCGAGACGGGCCTGGGGTGAAGCTCATCAGTTGTGAGGCATGTTGCACAGTCAGTAGACTTCGCTTCTTGTCGGCATGCTGTGACCCCGAAATCCAGTCCAACTGACTCCCTTCTGTCTCGGCCGGCTGAGTCAGCCTTGATGCCACCAAAGGTCGCTTGCCGGACTGCGAAATGGTGTCCAAGATAGAACCTCTGAAACAAAACATGATGCAAAGTACCGCAACACAGCATGGCTGCACTTCGGGTTCCGACCAGACAAAGCATTCTGTCCAAAAGAGTTTGCACCTCATGGGTACTCTGTGTTGGTGATTGTTTGCCGTTGGCGATTCTCTCCCCGTTGCGAGCCAGCTGAGACCCTCTGTGACCCGGCTGGCTCTACATATCTCCGGGCATGCGTGCACTGATCTTACCTAAAGAAAGCCTCCCGTCACCGAATCGAAACGGGGCCGGAATCCCTGCCTCGGACGCTATTGATGAAGACCAGGTCGTTTGGCAAGCGGCCTGGCCAGGACAAGCCGAGTCTGTACAGGTTGGGACTTAGAGTCGCTTCCCAGCTAAACCCTAAACCCAAAGCCCTTTTGCAGTGGGCTTGCCATAGCTTGCCTTGTCTCCCTCTGCCCAGAATGTGTGCTCAAGAGAAGACGAACCCTCGAAACCTTCTTGGAAAACCCTAAACCCTGGTTTCAAGCGTTGATGCAGACCACATGCCTCCGACATGGCCGTCAGGGCGGTTGTCGGTGCAGTCAGGGCTGTCTCCGGCGACTTCCTGCAGTGCACAAGATGCACATGCAAGACTGTTGAGCTTGCAGCGACAGCACCTGGCTTTGTCGCCAGCGGAAGGCTTCAAAGCCCAGATTGCCCCGTCGTAAACCTGGATCCCACGCACCCCGCCCTCATTCTAAAGCTGTGCCTCCAAAGGCCCAGGGAGGTCTTGGGCAGCTCCGTGGGCGCCGGACTGTGGAGGGAGATAGGCTCCTGATCTCGGCTTTCTCTGAACTTTTGCAGTCATCCTGTTCAAAGCCGGAAGGTGCCAATATAGAACCCTTATAGTATCCCTTAGTATAACCCTTACAGAAACCTATAGAAACCCTTCTGTGGAACCCCTGAAAAGGAAAGCCAGAGGCCCGTCAAAATTGCTTGGGACCCGGATGGCACCTCCTCGCAACGGCCAGCGGAGGTTTCGGTGCCAAGGCTTCCGGACTCCTGAAAGCGGCTTAGGAGTTCAAAGAGGTCTCGACTCACACACACTCGCGCAAGGCCGGCATGGCTTGAAGGGTCCGAGTTGAAAGAAGTTTAGGGCTTTTTTTGCAGGGTTTCGACGCACACTCTCGCGCAAGGCAGGCATGGTTGGTCTGTGCTTTGCAGGGTTGAGGGCTTGGGGCTTGGGAGTGAGGGGTTGCTTGCGCCACGGTTCTGGAGTTGCTTACAAGTTTAGAGCGGCTTCGGAGCCCATGGCCCTAGTGTTTGAGCAGGGTTCCTGGAAGGGTTCTGCAGACGGGTTCTATAACTCATCGTCATGGGTACTGCAACTTACAAGGCTACAAGGGTGAGTTCGGAAAGTGCTTGGGGCTCTAAAGTTCAGGGGTTAGGGGCACGGGCTTGGGGTTTCGAAGGTTTCGGGGTTCGAGGTTTACGGGTTTGGGATTTGTTGCCACCTACCTAGTAAGGACAAGCCGGTAAATCCGAAGAAACTGTTGGCTGCAACATGGCTTCGCACTGAAAGAAAGTATAGTTCATTTAAGATAGCAAGCCTGACGGAAGAGAGGGTTTGGGAGTTCAGTGTTAGGGTTTGGGGCCGGGCAGTGTAGAAGGTAATTGGGCAGTTCGCCGTCACGTGGCCCGTCGGGTCTCGCTATGAGTTTCATGTTCCGGCTGGCGTTACAGCGAGCCATCAGGGGTCTGTGCCGCACGACAGGTCTCAGCAGGTCGCAGAATTTAAGACTGGCCTTCCTCTCGCAGCCAGCAACGCTTTCAAATTTAAACCGCTGGGAATCCAGACCTAAGCCGAACAGGGTACACACCCAAATGATTCCCGAGGGCTGACGAGAGCCTGGGCGTCTGCTCTCAAGGAGACGGGAAGTGGACCACGGCCACCCAGTGCTAGGCCAGAGGGCCTCGGATCAGCTGCCAAGGATCGAGGAGCTTGGGGTTGAGGCTGGGCTCTGCCTGTTGCTGCGGCAGAACCGGAACCGTCAGATTGTGACAGTTGTGAATTTTGGATCAAGAGTCAGGGGGATGGCCTGGCATGGGGTACACATCCTCGTGCCTACGGCCTCCCGAATCCACTCATACGCAAGGGAGGAATACGGGGGTCCTCAATCTTGCGGAACAGGGTGGGAAGTGGCGGTCCAAGCAGCAGGTGGCCTCCTGCAAGTTTCGGGGATTGTGGAAAAGACCTTGCAACCAGGCTGCTTGCCTTCGACGAGCTGGGCCCATCCCGGCTGTGGCTCCAGCGTGCAGAGCAGGCGACCACTTGCTTGGGTTGGCACGGGGAGGTGCCTGACATCATGGCGTCAATCCTCATAGATCTGCAGTCTGTGAAAAGCCTGCTTTTGTTGAGAAAAGACGTAGGCCTTTTGGCACTAACTGTAGCATTACAAGCTGGACTCACAGCCTACTTTCGAACAGACAAGTTTGGTTTCTATTGTATGCTGGCGAAGGTGGAGGTACTGATTATGACACAAATCAACAACAGTTGGCTTAAAACAGCAAGAACATGCGAATCTACAAGCAAACACGACTCTACTGCAAGGAATGCTTCACCATCCCACACTGTCGACTCCTGAAAATTCAGTGTCCACGCAGCCTAAGCCCTCCAGATTAAGTCTAACAAGACCCGAGAATCGCCTCCCTGCATCTCCCTGCATCCAGGGTGCTGTGGCGTGACGTCTACGATGCTCCGGGGTGGCGGTGCTCCAGCACCCCTGAAGGCCGAAACCTGGCAGAGAGCTGCCGGTGGTTCTACTTGGGGTATGGCTGCCCGCGCACACTCGCACTGGGCAGGCACAGTCTAACGTCACTACCCCGAAATCAGGGGCAATGAGCAGAAAGTAATCCAGCAAACAAGATGTAAGAACCTAAGACCCTGCACTGCCAAATCAAAACACGACAACTTGGCACATCGCCGGGTATTCAAGTTCGGTGGGCTAAGGGGACTAAATCAGAAAGAGACAACAGTGGACGACTGATGTAGGCAAGGCTGAAAAAGGCTGAGAGCTTGATCTTTGCAGCTTTCACTTGCAGGCTGGCAGCGGCGCACGTAGCCACGTTAGACAATCACAGAGGGCCACAATCAAAGGACTGGACCCCACTTTACAAATTACATAGTGCACAACAATGCACATGCCTTCATAATCCTTCATACTAGTTGCCAGGTTTGGGGTCGTGGCACATGACTGGCCCACACAGAAGCATTCTCCAGGCCCAATCAGAAGGAGCCCAGTCACTCCAGCTTATGAAATCACCTGCCCTGCGAACCTTCGCCTTCCGCCCGCTGCCTGGCACCTCTCGGATCGTCGTTCGCACCTTTCAATTGGGGAGATGGGAGGAAATGCCTGCGGCAAACCAGGGTCGATTTTTCGGCAATCGATGCTGGCGGTCTAAGGGTTAAGGCTAAGTCGGTCGGTCGGTCCGTAGGTCGTCAGGTACATAGGTAGGGAGGTAAGGAGGAGGGAAGTAGGAAAATAGGGAGGTAGGGACCGACCCACGGTTATTACAGCGGCCACCCACTCGACACGTGCGGTCTAACAGTGCTTTGAAGACCTGAAGATCTTCGAGTGTTTTGCTGCGAGGTTTGGGGATGTTTGGGGTTTAGAGCTGTCGTGGATGCGGATCTCCGTAGCCCCACACCAACACTACTCAATGCCCGAACCTGCAAGTCACCCTCTGATCGGTGGCTGTCGTCGGCATCGGGGCCACCAAGGGACTCCTAAGAAGCTTAACGATCAAGTGGATGTCATAGTGAAGTGTCAGAATATGGTATGGTCCTGCTTCAACGGCTTTCCGCTGCTGATTTGGTATGACTAGTCCGACATTGCTAACGGGCTACGAAGTCGAAATAGTGAGTCGTTCGGCACATTATCCATTGCATTTCACCTTCGACATGCTTTCATGTTGTTTCCATGAAAATGCACAATGGCGCATCAAGCTGAAAATGGGCACCCGAGTGACCTCGCACGCAGGTTCCGGCTCGTCGGGGAGCTCACGCACCGACTCCTCGTCGAGGCAGATCAAAAGGTTTACACCCTGAGGATCCTCGGATCAAAACCTTCTGAAGCCTCGACCGCCCACCTAAACGAAACCATGGTCTTCCATCGAGGCAGGTGATGGGGGGACCACTGCTGGGAACTTCGCCGGCCCTGTCGCAGAGCTTGCTTCAGGCACCGGGCTCCTTCGAAGAGGGAGCTTCCAGGTGCCCGGATAGCAAGGGAAAGCCAGCATCGTCCTGAGAGCCGAGGCCAAAACCGCGACTGCTCTCGTTGAAGATGCTCCGAGGCTTCATCGCATGCACACATGTTCGACCATCCTAGGGAAAAACACATGCTGTGGCCTCAAGTTCCAGTGACGTTTCCGGGACAGAGGATACCGGGCCAACTCTCAATATGCTTAGTCCCAGTACAACTCTCCCGGCCCAGCTAGACTTTGGGGAAGACGCCCTGCGAGCTGCATGTAGTGCTGCCGAGCTTCGCTTTCCTTTCGGATTTCCTCCTGTGGAGCCGCGTCGGTCTCGTCGACGTCATCCGCTTCGCCGCTCTTCTTGAAGCTGTCGCTCGGAGCAGCATCCTGGCTCTATCCGACTTCTCCCTTCGGCACATTTGAACCTCCTATTTACAGTACATTAAAGAATTTCAATACAGGGTCATGCCAAGACGTGTGATAGAACAGTTGCAGAACACCGTTCCCTGACAGGCCATGGTTCCGACTTGTCGACGCCGATTCTTGCCAGAAGCGAGTGCTGCAGTTGATCCAGCTCAGCAATCCTGTCCGGGCATTTGGAGTCTCTGGCTCTTGGCTGTTGACGGAAAGACTGCAGAACAAGCTCCCACCACACCACTGCATGCGAAGGATCACCTGTCATGCTATTCGAAGCTCCTTTGGGCAAGATCTCCCCGAAGCTGTGCTGCTGGGGGCAGTATCTCGTCTGCCTTGGAGATGCCACATGCATGCACTCAGGCATTTAGGCAGCTGCCGAAAGACTGCATGTCGACGAACAGCTACATTCCATCCTGCCGCCGTTGGATCATACATTTAGGCCCGTGGCTATGAAGACTTGAAAAGGCAGACCGGCAGCTTGGCTGGCGAGGACCTCGGTTCTGTCGCTCTTCAGCCAGTGTTCCTTCAGAAGAGCCCCTAGGTTTGGAAAGAAGTTGCACGTCGCCATCTCATAATAACAGCTCTGTGCGACTCTTTTCAAGTGGACGCCAGTTCTATCGTATGATGAGGAAGTCAAAAAATGAGACGGCAGTGGTCTCACTCTTTGCAACACTTGCGGAACAGTAGGGTTGGGCGAATTGGACAACCGACCAGTGAGAGTGTCGGGTGCCGCACTCTATGCCCCCTGAATCGCATGGCCTCCGTCGCATCAGCCTCTGCTGGCAGAGGGTCCTTCAGGGAAGTGTCACAACACGAAGGCGGCATTTCACCCAAAGGTTCTGAGTTTGGGATGGTTTGTTGTGTTCTCGTTGCTGCGAGTTTCGAGGCCTGTGAACACTTGAACCTAAAGCATGCTTCTCTAGGTTGTGTCTACGAGATATTGCAAAATGACTTAGGTGTCATCGGGCGGCTCAGGCTGTCAGACTTCCTGCAGCTAGCAGATCTGGCCTTGACATCGCTGGGCACTGCCGCCGGCCAGGATGCGCGGTGTGGAGAATCCCTCGCTGGCGATTCTGCCGCCTCTCCGACCGCAGGCGAGCCCAAAGCCTGCAGCTCAAAGCCATGTCCGAGGCTGGAAGTTTACGGCGGATGCTCAGGGATGGCAGGTGACAAAATCACAAGAGCGTGAGGCAAGCGGCCTCGTCCGTCTCGTTCAGGATGGGATTAGTGGCCGCATGCTTTGTCATCAAGCCGGTCAAAGGAGAATCCTGGTCAGGAGTTGCGGCAATTCGAGCAAAGGAGCACGCAGCCAAGCAACCCGAGTGTGGGTTGCTACCGCGGATTACCGTGGGCGAAACAAAAACAACCGTCAGAAACATGATAGGCTTGCAAACAAGGGACGTCAAGGCCGCCAGCATCAAGGGACACGTGCTGAGTAAGTGATCTCCGCGTCGGCGAGACCTGTGGATCAGCTCCACATGCACAACTAGCGAGCGGGAGCTGTAAAACCGGAGATGCCATCACTCGACTATGGCAAGAAAGACACATCAATTTCAATCGATGCACGTCTATCTTCACGAATCGGATCTCCTGCACGTGGGGTCGGAGCAGGCTCAGTCGTCCCAGCTTCTAGTCATTCTAGTCTCGCTTTCCTGGCCTGATGTACCAGCACAACAAACGAAAGAAGGGTAACAGCCTGGGCTGGTTCGGGCGTGTCAAAGTCAGTATGACCTCCGGCACGGCAACTCGCCGAGAAAAATTACGTCCCACTCGGCGCCAAAAGCTCACCATGAGCTGTAAGCTGCGTTCAGAGACAGTCGCGACTTGTTGGACTGTGCTGACGCCGGTCCGGAAAAGCTCCGCTTCCCCAGGCTCTCCCCCATGACTGCCATCTGCATCTGTCGCGAGGCGAGTTAGAGGCAAGTATCCTTGGTGGGTTCAACCGACAGGTTAGCATTTCTGAACCCGTTATGGTGAAGCATGACGCGCTGCTGGCCTGCCTAATTATGGCATTTCGCTTTAGAAAACCTGGCACACTCCAACAGACTACTTGCACCTAGTGCGACATTCGCAAGGTGCCAACGGCATGCAGTGCATGGTCAACGTCAGATACATTGGTACATCCAGTTACCAGATGTTCGGAGAAAGCTGTGTCTGCAACCATTTATACAAACACCGCTACCACCGTAAAGCCCAAAACAAGTCTCCTGCGCCCAATGAAGCCACCGCCTCCAGGTCGGTCCTCCAGGCCACAGCTGCTAACACCTCCACGAAGCGAGCCCAGCCAGAGCCAAAGAGCCGTTCTTCTCTGGACAAAAGGAGCAGCTGTGGCTCATAGATTTTCAGAGCCATCTGAATGGACTCGGTGTGACAGAGCCAGAGCGCCTGTTGGACCTTGTCCAGCTGTCGTTCAGTCAAAGCCACACCTTGTTGCTGCTGGGCCGTCACCTTGAGGTCCTGCCAGAATTTTGTCCAAGACGCAAGGGCTGCCTTCAACTCAGAAGGAGGCTCCTGCAGCGGCGTGGGCTCCAGAAGCCCGGCCTCCACGGCTCCCAGAAATGGAAGTACAGAAAGCGTGTAGTTCACGCAGCCCCACCAGCTGTCGGGTGAGATGGATCGGTCCCCACCTAGGCGTCCACTGCGCCACTGCCAGTCCAGCTGCACGGCATAGGCCCACAGAAAATGCCGCGTCGGGCAACCATTCAGCCGTGGACCCGGAAACAGACTCTGCAACTCCTCGATGGCGATGAGGCGATGGTAGATTGCCTGGCGGCCGTAAAAATCCTCCGCAGCCAGGGGCTCTTCGGCAAGGCAGGGCCAGTACTCTGCCAAAGGCGTTCGCGGCCAGGTCTCCTCACTCGGCTTCCAGCCACCAGCTCTCCAAAGAGGCCAGTCGACTAAGACCTGACCTGTCTCTGCCTCAGCAACTCGCGTGAGGGATCGACGCCAGCACGTCCCGGCCCATCTCAGAGCTTCTGGCCTGTCGTGTCCCCGCCTGCATTGGGCGGCCAACAAAGATCCGGTTGCCGCCATCATCGCGAAACGTCCATGCTTAATCTCTGCCGTGCGGAGGTGCTTGAAGCCGGTGGAGTCGCCAGGGAAGGTCATGAGACCGCTCTTGGAGAAGCCGAGAGGGTCGAAAAATCCCAAAGGCATAGTCACGCCCGGCTGCTCCTCCGGGACGATAGGAACCTCTGGAGCATCGAACCGGAAGCGTCCCTGATCATCCTTGCTGAGGACGCCTGCGCGCGCAACCTTCTGCTGACGTCCACGCGAAGCAACGGCTCCCAGCGCAAGAACTGCAGCGGCAGCGACCGTGGTACCGGTGACTTTGGTGGAGGCTCCCTGGGTAGAGGCCTGGCTCGGACCACGGAGGGACCTTTCGGACGTCGAAGCAAGCGAGGGGTGAAAACTCCTAACAAAGTGGCACCCGTAGCAGGGAAAAATACGATGGGTTCTCAAGCCACTTGTCGATTTGGACGGTACCCGAGCAGCCAAGGTGATCGCCGCCATCTTGGTGCAATACTAAGCTACGCCAGGATACGAAATACGCTTGGGCCTTCGAACGAAGTGCCTCGTGTCAAGTCGGTCCCAGACATGGCATCCGCAGGAACCGACGTGGTGAATTGGAACATGCACTGCAGACGTGCCTCGGCAGATTTAGCTGCCGACCATGCAAGCGAAAGCTTGATGGGCGAGCCCTTGCAAAAGCAGGCAGCATAACCCCTTCAAGGCCCTCAGCTTCTCGTGAACCCTCGAACACCTTGTCTTGACCAGTCTCCACGGATGCCTGCAAAGACGACGATCTCATGTCCTGTGCAAGGCGGATCTACGAGAGAAGGTGGACGTCAACGCCATCAATGCTATCAACATCGGTCACGGTCATGCTCCCAATCGTGCTTAGTCACGATCCGAACCGTGCCTTATTAATCATGAGCAGCAGCTACCTGAGGAATTAGAGGACAGCGTCATCACCAAACGTCACCACCACCACCACCACCACCACCACCACCGTCGCCACCACCAGCAACATCACCATCAGCAACATCACCATCAACATACCCACAATTAGCATCGCTGGCCACATCGCCATCGCCATCCTCGTGCTCATCATCCTCATGCTGATAATCACAAGCACACTTTCATCGCCATCTTCACACTATGCCGATTCAGGCCATCATCATCATCATCATCATCACCATCATCATCATCATCATCATAATCATCATCGCCAATATCACATAACACCATCGGCAGGAACCCCATCCACATGGGCATTGCCATCGTCTTAACCGTCATGCCATCATCGGCACCGGCATCATCGCATCTTCCTCGGCAAATCACCTTCCATCAAAGCAAAACCTGCATGGTCCAGACACGACCTTAGTTCCCACTCACGGACGCAAACTACCTCTCTCTCTCACCTACAAACCAAAAAGGCATGGAAAGAGGCGTCCTGCAGCTTGTCGCCTTGCCAGGGTTCGTCCTTGACATGCGATCTAGCGCTGGAAGTCGGTGATTCCTGCCAAAATGCGCTGTTGTCCACAATGAAGGGTCCATGGCCGGCTTAATCATGCGAACAATTCTACACTCGCGCGTACCACGATACCACAACATGCCGCCAGCCGATATTTCTTGCACGATGGCGGGGGAACATGTGGCCGCGGAGAATGAACTCGATCATCCAGGGTCGTTGTTGCTGCAGCAATTTCTTACAGTGCTATTAAACATACGCTGGAAGCCAAACAGCGCACCGGCAGGTCCCAAAACCAAGCGTCCTGCACATGCTCAGGAGAACGAGGCGTCGGTGATCCGAGAACAAGCAAATCCTCAGTGATGCTGGCAGGATCATCTTGCAATTAACGCAGGCAGCGGGATTTGGGACTCGGATTATGACACTGCAAAGTCTTTCAATCACACCAGAAGAACCACCAAGTCTCGTCGAGCTCCTCCCAGGCATCCGACTTCATCCCCTCTGTCCCTGACTCGGGTCGGCCTGCCGGTCCACATCCAGTCGTCATGAAAACCCTGCAAAAACCGCAAGATGGAGATCAGACTGTTGCTAACACGCCCCACACACCTGCCTAAAAAGGGAGGCGGCTCTTCCGGGTCGGCTGGCCTGCAAACGAATCCATCAAATTCCATCAAGCCCTCGAGCAACTGCTGAGATCCCACAGGCACCTTGGGTCGTCCACCAAGGATGCCTGAGTGCAAAGGTGCCACCAGCGCCCATCGGCGCTTGGAGCTTGGGTTCTGCATGCGAGCACAATGGTTGAATTGACCTTCTGTCTACATTCACTGCTACTGCCGTCAGCACAATGCAAGGAAGCATCAGGGACCGTCAGCACTACTTAAACCAGCAGGGCCCCGCGGTGCCAACACAGATGCGTGCTTTGATCACCCGTCACTCAACCACGCCCCGACATGGCCGAGATCCGAAGCCTGGCGACACTCCAAGTGAACAGTCCTTAAACCTCACGCTCAATTATCAACACCGAGCTGGCCCCACAATCATCCCTGATCCCCTGCGCAGCAGCCGCGGCACGAAAAAGCGCTCTACCGAGACCCGCAACCCCGGAATCCCGAGGCCGTCCTGCGAATGCCGGTCTTGCAGGGAGTTCGGGTCGGGACTTGATGCTAAAGTCTTTCGAGGGCCGCTATATGGGCAGAGCTGGTAAGACCCCCATGTGGTCTTCCAAACAGAACAAGGCACCCCTCCAGGACTCCATCCTCCAATAAAGTACGTCGCTATTTCAAGGTCAGTCTGCACTTGCCAAGTAGTAGCACAACGTTCGAACGAGAAACAAAAGTGCAGGTCAGCATGTCGCATCGTGCAATCACGCGACATCCGGACTTCTTGCTTCCCCTCACATCCCAAAAACTTTAGCCAGAACGCAACGATGCGGCACCAAAAGATTCCCTTCAACTGCTTCAACCTGCATTGCGTCCTCAGGGCCGACGGCCTCAGCTTTTGCCCAGGGATCAGGAGCCAAGATTAGAAATTACGGGGACGGGGCTCTGGATGCCACAATGAGGATTGTGGGGACTTGCGACTGGAGAAGATTATGACTGCATTCGCGAGGCCAGAGACAAGACCTGAATCTCTCAAAGGTCCAGACACCTTGTGGACACACGGTCAACCGAATATGCTGAACGGCTCGCGGGACCTTCAACGCACAAGGCCCATTTCAAGCAAGGGGCCACAGCTTGTGCCTGAGCCTCACAAGGCCAAGGCGATGCATCCAGGGCTGCTACAGCACGGGCAAAGCGCAGAGACAGGGACACCTGAGGTGCGTGTCAAGACATATGCATGCTCACAGCATCTGATGGCCAACCACACTGATTAAACAAGGCAAAAGTTGGACCGCAAAAGGCATGCCTCTGAATTGAGCCCCATCTTGGGTGCTTTCACTCTTCGACTCAATACGACAACGCGACAACGAGGTTGTCATGCAGGGCTTGGAAAAAGGAGGCAACGGCCAAGACCATCGTCTACAATCGCGAACGGGAAAAATTACCAAGTTGCATGATCACCGAGCCAATCTCCTTGCGAAGCGGCTGCCGAGCAGGACAACCTTGGGCACATACAGCTGTCTTTCCATTCATACAGTCAGCAGTTGCAGTACACTTCCCATTGCAACAGCCAACCGAGATGGCATGGAAAGTTTCGGCTCAGCAGCAAACACGGCCTCAAGGGTGCTCCGGGTCGGCTAAGATGAAGCTGCGTTCGAAAGGATCCATGCCCTTCCGACTCTTCGATATCGGCGCAGAGCGCATGAAGCTCCTAGGCATGAACTCGGGAACATGGCATGCCCGCTGCTAGCTGGGCGGACCCCATGCTGCTCAGAATCCGCTGCAGCAAGCTCCCCCTGAAGAATCGTATTTGCACCTTGCATGGGTCAAATTCCACATGCGTGGTCTGGTCTGGCTCTAGGACTTCTTCGGTTTCTGCAGTCAAAGTCAAGCGGCGGTTCGACTCACGAAATTCTTCTCGAAGCTGAAGCTCCAGCCCGATCGCAAAAACACCTTTGAATAGATGTGTGAGGCCTTGGAGCTTGAAGACTGTGCTCTTCGATTCCATTTGCACCTCTCTTTAAATCCACAAACAGTAACGCGACTTGCCAAGTGGCTGTCCCCGCCACACAAAGGAACCACGAAGCGGACCGCGGTTCCCATCTGAACCTCCACTGGGCCTGGTCCATTAGATTAGCTTGTGCAAATTGCCGGGTGGAGTTGCAAGCCGGCCAGCGGCATCCAATGGCACACACCGCATCTCAGCACAACAGTAACATCCTGATAGAACTGCGGTCTCCTTCTGCTGCATCGTCATGGACCACGAACGTTGGGCTGTTGACCTTCGCGAAGTAATGTACGGAAATCACGACCTCAAACCACGATCAACCTGCCTGCCACCCCCGGTCCCTGCATCTGCCCAAACTTTTGCAACATGCCCTGCCCCTTAGGCGGAGAATGACAGACTGAGCCTCAGCCCAAGGCCCACGGACCAGCCCCACTCAATCTGAAGCGGACATGGTAGGCATGCGAGATGTGCTCGTCTCCAACCTGAGCACGTGATCACGATTGTAGACTCTAGTCAGCCAAGGAACCTTGCAAAACATGATCCACCGCACCGACACTGGGCCCTGCACCACGGACGCAAACTGAAGCGAGTCCTCGAAGCCAGAACGAAACAAACTCTTTCAAACCTTTGCCCTTGCCACTGCATCATGATGGTCCCCCAACAGGAGGCAGGCAACAGTTTCTTCCTAAATCACACAAATTCATGACATGTCCGAGGGCTGCCGAGTTTCCAGTGTGACCTGCCGAAAACTGTCCACGAAATCATTCATGAACTTGATTCATGAACTGCTCAGCAGTTTTCGTGCGAGTCTAGGCATTCCGACCTCGAGGACATGAGCATCGCACGGCTCCACGAGCGATAACAACGTCCTGTCATTTGGTTCCGTCGCACGGCTGTTTCGGTGCTCAGATTGACAGATGTCTCAACGGCAAGGGCGCCTCGTGCGCACAAATTCTTTGGCCGGCGAAGGTACCGCATAAGCTGTTGAAGCTGTCAGGACGGCCGCTAATGCATCTTCCTCGTTCTGGCAAGACAAAGCACGACATAAAGGACCAGAGCTAACGTCCATGCCAAGCTGCCAAGTCAGGAGATTCTAGGTGTGGCTGCAGCAATGCCTGCACCAATCAAAGCCAGAGCTTGACCGAAGGATCTCAATTCCAGCATGCTCGGCCCACCTTCGCCTCTGCTTCTTCGATCCACTCTGGCGGCGCCTGTCAACAAGAGACTCCTTATAGATCAACCCAAGCGCTGGGCCTCAAAAGGAACGCATCGGGCGATTCCATGAAAACCCGCTGTTCAAAGCAACAACTTGGCGCCCCTAGGGTTTTTCAAGGGGTTGCTTGTCCATGTCATAGCCGGGCCTGTGGCCAAGTCTTTCGGAGCAAGTCTTGCCGGACGTTGACAGCAGCCGCCGAACTTAGCTGCTTCAAACAGTGAACACTGAGCACATGTCCACTACATCCAACGGCGCATGTAGCTCATTTCGGTATTCGAAACTCGGCATCGGACCAACGCAATCTCCAGCACAAGGATCCCAAGCGGCTTCCATTTAGCATCAGGTGCTACTACATCAAGATGTTCAGGGGTTGGGGTCAAAATGTGTTTTGCTGACTTGCCTCTGTCCATGTCACTGAAGCAGACACATTCCCGCATCTTATACAAATTAGGTTCACGTTTGCCCTTGTCACGCAGGTGTGCTGCCAACGGCCATTCCAGCAAGAGCAGATATCACGGCATGCACGAAGATCCATGCAGGCGCGCCTCATACTGAACTTAGAATGCTAGAAATAATTCTGATGACGATTCTGTTTACCACTCCTCTTCTGGTTTCCTCTAATATCCACTGGACCGTCTGCAGAGGTCTGCAGCCCACATCCCGGACATCCGGGCCACAGGCCAATGCCACCGCTAACGCGGCCATCCATGCCCCTGAAATGTCCGAAGTCAACTGAGCATTCAAGCCACGGCAGAATGTCTTTGTGAACTCATGACCTGGCTCCCTCTCGCATTTGAACCAGGCAACCCTGATACCCTCGCATTTCTCGCGAAATGGCCGCTCAAGCCTGTGACGACCCCAATGCTTTCACTTTTCTACAAGCCTCTCGCCAGACATTCACAAACGCTTGCACGTTGAAGTCAGACGGCTCAAGCACTTCTTTTGCTCCGAGAGGTAGAAGGGTCGAAGATTGGCCTCCTTCAGCTGCCAATGAACTTGAGCTCCTGCTCCAATCTCCATTCTTCCCAAGTCTTCCTCGGCACCTTCCTGAGCTCGGCGCTTCAAGCCCAAAGTTTTAGAAGCTGGGAGCCGCTTCAGCAAAAAAAAAGTTATTTACAAGATGTGGATTGCACGTGGTGGAAGGCTTACGACTGCAGACTTAGCTCGGAATCGCCAGAACAGTCTTCTTCACACGTGTTTTCGCATGCTTTCCTGAACCAGGAAGTCGACACAGCACGATTGTCTCCAAGTCGGGAGAGACAGCCTCCCGAGCCCAGCAGTCAGCTGCCAGGAGGCGTTTCAGATCGCAAAGATCTTAAAAACCAGCGAACTTGGGACTCGCACCCCCAGCAAAATCGTTCTACAGAGGGTGTGTAAACAGTTGCGTAACCAAGACTGCGTCAAGAAAACAATTGAACGAATCTGCCTGTACAAAGGAAAAAAAGGGGGAAACCCAAAAACAATACAATATACCTGTGAACGTATATGAGCATTTCCGTGCATTTCCTCAAGCAACGACATGTTCTTAAAAGCCAAATTGTGTTCAAAAGCCGCCGAAAGCAGAAGTGCTTGATTGACAAATCTGAACTATACTATACGCAAACACTTGAACGATCTTGAAAAATCAGAGCATGGGGGCCGGTCTAAGTTGTCTGGTCAATGAGCATCTTCAACTATAGTAAGGTGTGTGCAATCTACAACGGCCTCGGTGTACCGTGGCCAGGTGACTTGTTGACCAAGCATCGGCTTGTATGCCGGCACTTTGACCGCGGTCCTCTTCCAGTCAAGGCCGTCGACCTTCTCGTACACACAAGAACTGTCGACCTCAAATGCAAGCTCTGTGAGCTCTAAGCCCAGATCTGCGTGCATGCAAAGCTCAACCTACCTCAACAGCCCTAAGCGTGGTCGTCATGCCCCTTGTCCAACTACTTTCTCAACGAAGTCGTCAGTCTTGTGCGTACAGGGACTGCAGCTGCACTTCACAACGACATTGCATAAGTCCGCAATATTTCACTTCCATTTCCATTCCGTGATACGCCTGCTGGAATCCAACCCTTGCACAGCTGATGCTATGATTCTCAATGGTATGCCTAGACAGGTGGCGGAGACAGAAAAATGCAATGCAAAAATATGGCTCACCTCTGCAGAGTGACGCCCCCTCCGCGGAAGACACTGCCCTTGGACTTGCGGCCTTTCATCCACTCCAATTTCACCCAACCTCAGATCAGATTTCACCTGTGTCTTGGACCTTTCAGGACTACCCAATCCAAGAGAAGGATCTATTTGCATAGTGAGGGACACTTCTCCTCACAGATGTAGCTCGCTTTCCCAAAGTATGCCCCGCTTGCTACCATGTCCGGTGTAACCACCGTTCCTTGGGAGTTGTTGGATGCCATGCAAGCTTCCCAAGAAATATCAGGGAACAGTGACCACTGTAGGAAAGTGTGGAAACAACGCGCAGAGCTGCATCCGCTGCTTACCTGAGCTTACCAAATACTACTGTAGCATAGTTTCACTAATTACAGACAGACGGGATTCCATCCTGCTTGTAAACACCTGGCACTGGCTCGCACTCCAGGAATTCTGCCTTCCCAAAGTGGCGCGTGTTGTGGGTCTTGTTGGAACATTTTGAGCTCGCGCAACAATTCCAGCAGAAAGGAATGGACCTGAGATGCGCGGCAAAAATTGCAGGGCTCCTTCGTCAGTGCCATTTCGGCCAAGTTTGCTTAGAATCGGCCTAGAACACCTGGGCGACAGCAGGAATCAGCTGTGCAAGTTGCAAGCGCCCAAACCAGCTAGGTTCGTCAGCCATGCTTTTGCGGGGAAATCCGGCTTGGTTGCCGCAAACACATGCTCGGAACCGCTTAAATTAGCACCATCCTACGTGAGCGAAAGCACATTGGCGGGGTTCCGCATTCCGCACGTCAAGGAGCTGCTGCTGATCGTGACGGATAGCCACCGTGGAGACAATCAGCAAAACAACTAGCAGCACCATGTAAAGGCGATGGACCTCATGACATTTCCACTTTGAATGCAAGATACTGCAGCGCACCATCACCATGACCCACCAGCACAATACACAAGACCGCATGTTCTGAATTTCTCGGAGCGGCTTTCCGTCAATTTTGGCAAACATACAACTTGATGGTCAGGCCCACAACGGAGCTTGCTGCGAGCCCACAACCCTCCAAACATGCAGGTGCTTGCGATTGCTTGTCAAGATGTGCCTACTTTGTTGATCCATCATGCACCTGGTTCATCCTAAATGTCTACCAGCAAAAAATTCAGCAAACAGGCTGACGCCCGCGACATGCGTGACTGATCCCGTGCCCAACGGCGCTTTTCTGCACGAATGCTTTTGAGTGCCTTTGTGACAATGAGATTTTATTTCTGGCTCATTGTCACTTTTCCAAATCGGACTTAAGTGCCCCCGATTTACTTTGCCATGGGTGGTACCATCTTCCATGCTGTGCTGTTGCTGCTTCATGGCACCATACCTCCCAGTTTAGCTTGTAAAACTTTGACATTGGCTTCATTCAACTCAATCCATCCTGTCTTGGAATCTAAACCACATGCGAAAGAGTTGCTGCCATCAGAGAGGCGTGTCCGGAAACGACCGTGGGTCACGGTCAGGAAGCAACTACTACAAGCATGATGGTTCACTGCCTCACACCACCAACAAACCAAAAACAACCAAAAAACAAACCAACACCAAACATAAACCAAGCCAGGAACCATCAATGCACAAAGAAATGCGTCAGTGGTATGTACAAGCCTGTTCATTCAGCCACGCTCAAGAGGGAGAAACTCACATCTCACAAGCTTCGGCTGCAATAGCAATGAAGTCAATGTTGGTTTTGATGTCACGGGCCGTGTTGACATCTTCATCTGTTGAGAGCAACACATTCAAAGATGGTGCATGCCGGGACCGGTTGGCCCACCTTTGTCGCAAGATATTGTGCGCAGGGGGGCACTCAAGCACAGCATGCGCAAAAGAGTCAACGCCACAGGCACAGAATCGGCAGGGACTGTGGGTCCATGCAATGCTCGGTACACGATGTCTGGCTGCGCGGCCATCAGCAAATGGGTGATGGCCGCAACGCGCCAACCCCCGATACGCTGTGATAGAGGGTCCGTACACGACATGGTGCAAACGAGGCCTGGGCTGCCAAGTGGCATACTGCTGGAAAGAACTGAATTCTCGGAGCAATGAGGCATACCGGCCGTCAAATCGGTGTGACAAAGAAACTTCTTTTTTTTTTAAACCATGCGGAGCCAGGACTTTACCGAAGCTGCTGGGCATCCCGAAAAGATGCCTGAGTCTTGCGGGTGCGGGACTCCGGCGCGACACAATTCATCCAAGCCGGAGTTGACCCACGAGAACGGCGCCATCAGCGGCTTTACGCAAGCAGTCGGGCAATAAAGTTAAAAACCCAAAACAACCTCTTTGGCAAGCTCGACTCACGGAATAGACAGTACAATTGCACAGTCTACACAGCAGCTTTCGGTATACACGGCTGCACATGGACGCAAGATGACGCAAGGCCCACCGACCAGACGCGAAGCGGGCAGCTAAACAATTGACAGCAAAAATAATCACACGGCGCTGCAGGTTCTGAAAAGCTGCTGTAGCGATAGCGGGGCAATGCCACCAGACTGTCGCATCCAGCGATACCACGCATTTTGACGCGTGCTGCAGACACACAATAAATTATCATGCAACCATCGGTGCGTAGCGGTGCGTGGCACAATGCCAAGTCAGGAAGGGTCAGGCACTCGCAAACTTCATCGGCAAGAAGTTCGTGATGGGAGATCTCGACGTTGCGAACGTCTACCATCAAAATTTTCGTCACGTTGCAAATGATTTTGCCCGTATGCTGGAAAGTTTGTTTACTATTGGTCCTCCTGCTCCCACGAAACCAGTTATGTTGGACGAAGTTCCGTTCGCATTTATTTCGTTTGATGAATTGAGGCAGCCAATCCAGCAAATGAAATTCGACAAAGCGTGCGATGAAGTTGGAATGATTGCAGATCTATTGCATTACAGCGCCGATGGTTTTATGTCTTGCCTGCTGCATTTGTACGATCATAATCAGGCGACATGCCATGCACATGGAGCCGCACATTGTTTGCGATGTTGCCCTAGTCGTCGTAGGCAAGAAGCACCACAGACTTCCGTCCGATCGCAAATGTTCGGGTTCTGTACAAACTTTTCGCATACATGGTTTTAGCAAGGATACGGTGGACAATGCACACCTTGAACAACAACATGGTTTTCGAAAGCATCGCCGCATTGAGAAGCCTTGTGTTATCCAAAGCATTCGACCGGGTTGACAGGGACATGCTATGGGAAGCACTTGCTGACCAAGCACACTTGCGTTGGATCATACATTGCCTGCATTTCGATCAACAAGGGGGGGTGATGGGGCCGTCTTACCACAGCAGAGATCTCAATATTCAAGCGGGTGTTCGACAAGGCTCCGTGTTGAGCGACTGAGGCTTGTGGGTCCTGCGATCTTTGGGCTCGTCTTATTCGCTTGTCCGGCAAATGTTTGGCTGGACGAAAAGCTGATTTTGCGAAAGATGTGCAGTCCTCTTTCATTACTGCCTACTGCCGCAGCAAATGAACTCGTGTGTGCGGGTGTAGCTCATCCGGACTGGAACGGGTACGGCTTCATCTGTTGTTAAGCGTAAGTTACGGCAAGGCCCTCGGGAATGACCAACGAGCAC
>CAJNDV010032529.1:0-32782 GCA_905221635.1 Symbiodinium sp. CCMP2456 | reverse complement strand
TACTGATATTAATTCAATATGATATGTATATTGAAGTAAAACAAACTCTTACATCAATAGTAAATTCCAGTTTTGGTAATACTGCAACCCCCCATTCCTGATGGGATTGGAGGCCAGAATGGCGAGGCTTGCCCAGGAGCCCACGGCCCAGGCACCTCCAGCCAAAACCAAGCTCCTACTTCAGGAGCCACTTCGATGGTCATACACCAAGTGGGGAAACAAGGTTAAGATTCCGAAAATGCCAGCATAGGTGTGCACGGGCGGGTGAAAAAGTTTTCAGCAAAACCGATTGAGAGCAGTTGCATGGCGTGCTTGCTTGAGCAAGGAGGGAGCGAAACCACCCAGTAAACGCAGTAGGCCGTGACGCCAAAATGCCGGATGCACCTCGTAGAAGAGGTGATAATTCCTTTCCCCCTCTTGTTGGTCACAGACACGCACCTGCTCAAGTCAATCGTCGGAAGGGAAGAAGGGAAGAGAGCCCTCAGAGAGCCGTCCTTCTCCAGGAGGTAAGTCTGGATCCGGGCGCCACAGAGGCGACAGTTTTCGCCAGCCACGCCCAGAGCTGATGCATCCTCAGCAGCTGCGGCAGCTGGGAGATTCTGGCGCATCGAATGGGCTCCACACTTGGCCAGAGCTTCGAAACTGCAACTCGATGAACCTGGTGGACAAAGCGTACAGGGGAGGCGGCCCAGGACAAGGACAACACGATGACCGAAGGCTGCAACTTTCCGAAGCGACTGGAGTTGTCATTCCTGGCACATGCAATTGCCCAAGAGAGGACTCTTCTGAGCAGCAATGAGCAGCCTCAAGGTACGGGCGTTGCCAAAGGCTTCGAGCAAGGGATTCGACTCCAAGACTTGCTTCTCCACCTTAGAAGCAAAAGGAAGGTGGCAGCACCGCATCGCAGCTCCCGCATCTCGCGCGGATCTCGGGCAGATCCGGCATCGCAGCTCCGAGCGGCACTGGTGACTTCGCCGTCCGCGGCCCCCGCCATAGCCAGGAACTTCCTCACCGAGCGGAGAAAGAAGCGACCCCCACAAGGCCGGCGGGCGCGGAGTTCCGGGGGGTTTGCTGCCCCCAGATGAGAAGTTTTTACCGGCAGGGTGCGTCCGCTCTGCCGAGGCTCATGACGAACTTCGTGGTCTCCGTCTTTCCAGCTCCAGACTCCCCGCTGATCAGCACCGTCCTTGCGGCTCTGCAGCTCTGCAGCTCTGCCCTCCTCGGTCGTTTAAACTTTCTCGGGCCGTGACTGGCTCTTGCGACGATCGCAGATGCCGCGGTAAGTGGCGTTGGAGGTGTTGAAGACGTGCCTCGAGCAGAGGCTCCCAGCTCCCAGCATTTCGCACCACGCAGGGCAAAGGTCCGGACGGCTTGCTGGAGGGCTTCGTGGTCATGAAGCTTTTCAGGACCTGACACGGGCGTGCGCAACCGAGTGGGCGAGTCGCAAGTCTCCGCCTCCTCATCGTAGAGACCGCGAATGCCCTTGAAGGGATTCAGCCTTCGTTTCTCTGAGGGCTTCGATCGTGTCGTGCTGCAGTCCTGGAAGTCCTGGGGCCCGGGCGCGATGAGGATGGGGCCCGTGAAGGTGTAGATCTTGTCGATGTCGAAGCGATTTTGTAGGGAGCTGAGTACCTGTGAATCCAGGTATACGGCTTAAAAAGAAGGCTTCAGGCTTCAGCTTCAGCGCTTCGGCGGGGGCACTGCCGGCTCGTGCAGGTGCGTCAGCTGACACCTGCTCGGACTGTGGACTCTTTGGCAGACCTAAAGAGAGCCATGAAGCCCAAGCCCAGCAGTTCAAGCTCGTCTGCAGCACAGGTCGTCCAGCACGGACAAACCCTCGGAAGTGAAGACATCTGAAGTCCTGTCTGGGCGCGGTAATCCATGCTCGTGTGTTCTTCCCGGTGCAGAGCTCCTGAGGAAGATGGGCTCGTGAGGCCCCAAGACGATCCTGCTATTCGGGTCTTCTGCCGTCTTCACCTCAGACTCAGCAAACGGCAAAAGAACGAAGAGAATCCAGCTTGCTGAGAGTGGCGATGATCTCCTTCTCGTTGGCCGTGACGATCTCCGCCTGGATCCAGACCTCGCCGTTACCGCAGAGTCGCAGAGCGTCAGAGCGTCAGAGTCTCGGCGAGTCTCCGCCGGCTGCCCGCTTAGTGCGCCTCCTCCTCGTGCTTGATCCAGATCAGCGTGCCCTTGAAGGCGAACCGCCGAAGCGGAAGAACAAACCAAACCAAACCGCACGCACTGCCGACTGCGCCCCACTCTTCAAGCCCTTCGTGCTCGGCCTGTGCATAGGTTTGGCTTTGCATGAGTCCAGTCGGAGGACCTCAGTAGCGACTCCACAGGCAAGTTAGCAACGCGCAGAGTCACGCACACACGCACGTGTGGGGCGCCAGCGCAGGGGAGGGGAGGCGGAGGGGAGGGGAGCGGGGGCGGAGCTAAGCGCTCGCTGTAAATCAGCTTGCTTCTGGGATGCTTCTCAAGGTCCAGAAGAAGTGAGGCTCTTCTTTGAGTGCTGATGCCCCGAGGGGGACGGAGCTTCTAGAATCGCGTCTGACTCCGCTACTGGCCACGACCGGAAACTAACGCTTGAGCAAACCGACCCGGGCACAGTTCCACAGACCTCGAGTCTCGAGCCCTCTCACATCGGCACTGGAATTGTGGCACCTTACGTTTACGTTGGCTGCCCCCTGGCGCTGAGAACGACAGCATTCGGCATGGCCACCTGCAGCAACAGCGACCGCCGTGAGCAGAGCCAAGTGACTCGTGCCTTGTTCTTGGCGAGCCATTTGGGTGCCTCTGACAAGATTGACTCTACCGTGACTCAATGAAGCGCTTTTGCAGTGCTCTTTGCAGTACCTGCGCATAGTCGTAATCCATTCGGGGGGTTGTTCGAAGCTCGTCCACTACCTGCTCACTGAATCCAGTCGAGAACCAAGGAGCAGCACAGTATGTGCCTCCTTCTCGTGGCACGGCCGCATGATGCATAGGGACCTACCAGCAGCCATGCTCACCAAGTGACACAAAGTCTGCTGCGCCCTCATGAGACAGATGCAAAAAATGCGGACTTGGTGCCATGCCAATCAAGCAGGCCAGCTCTGCGTTCAAACCTGGCGAGCTGGAGCTCGCGACACTCTCAGACTCCAAGGGTGTCTCTTCCTCGCGGCTACCAGGGCAGGGGTTTGAGGTCACCTCTGTTTTTGTGAGGCTCTCCATTCATCAGGCTATTCCATCTCAACTGGTCATGGAGGTGGCGTTCCCTCCCGCAATGCCTTCCTCAGCTAACTGACCGTAAACTCCACTTCACTTGGTAAAGGAAGATCCAAATCAAAGATAACGATGTTTCAGATATTTTGTGCCATTACATACCTACGTATATTCATACATACATACATGCATGCATACATCGTCTGCTTGGATTTAGCTAATCAGGGCTTGAATCAGACCAAGTAATGCACTGCAAACTGAATTATTCTGAAATAAACACAGAAAACAAAAAAAGTCTTGGACGGAAGTCTAAGTTTAATCTGTTCGTTGCCGCTGAATTCGACACCGCACTTTGGCTACTTACGTGGCTTGGTGTCTCTCTCTGACCTCCGCGGCGTGTCGGTCGAAGCACGACTCCTCGGAAGCCCAAGCACAAAGCGCCAACCGCTGCCTTTAAACACAGCGCTCCGATGCAATGAAAATGCGCAACCCACAGAAACCCCCGCATCTGTTGTCAAAAGGTTTTCTACTTTGTGACTTGTCGAATCTCGCCGCATACATCGGTAACCAGGCTGTTTTGCCATGGTGACGTCCACCACTAACCAGCAGCAAACGTTTCCATGCTTGGCCAACAGAGGACAGCACGATGCTCACGCTGCGTGGGATGCTCAACGAATCATCCTCTTGCGCTGCAGGATGCTCTGGGAAACGGACGTCGGTTTGGCCACGCTCTGGAAAACGACAGCATCATCACGTTGGACATGACTGCTCTGGTCACTGGGACGTCATTATGGCCTGGGCATGCCCAGGCCAAGGGATGAAGCAGGGGCAGCACCGTAAAATACCGACAATATTTCCGGCACAGAACTCAAAGTGAGGGAAATGCCGGCAGCACACATGATTTCGGCAGGTGCGAGCAGGCGGAAATACGCGGTGCGCAAAGTGTTGCGAGGGCCATGCGAGCACGATAGCTGCCAAGCCCTTTCGGCAAGTTGCGATTTCGTTTCTTTCACGGCGAGAAGAACAACACTGAAGTGGGCAGCTGAGATTCAGGGTGGCCAAAGCATCACCACGCTCCGTGGCCATCTTGGCAGCGAGCGATTGACTTTCTTCACTCCTGCAACGAAAATGCATTTTGCCGACTGCCTGCATTGAGCTCTGCATTGAGCTGATCAAACCCCGCGCTCCATCCCTCCGGGCTCTTGCTCAGCTCGGTGCGCCGACGGCGAAGGGCCTCTCGCTCTCACAGCTCAGCTCACTGGTGCTCGTAGTGCTCGTTGCGCCTGGATGTATGGATTTTCCAGGATGGCATCGCCTGAACACATCGGCGACGCGGGCAGGAAGAGCTACATGATGAGGCGTGTGTTGTGTAGCAGTGTGGCATGTTGTTCAAGCCCCTTCAATGAGGTTCCGCGCCCGCCCAGCAAAAATTTGGGCCTGAGCTGCCCGTGCTCGCCAGCTCGGCCTCGTGCTGGCTCCGAACATCTCCAAACCCAAACTTCCCCCCAAAACTTCCCCCCTTTGGCCCCTTTCCCCTCTCCTTGCCGGGGGATCCCCCGAACTTCTTCTTCAGCCTCGGCTCTCTCGGCTCGCTCGGCCGCCAGCTCTGTCGGCCCGGGGGCCCCCGCCGTCCGGCCAGATCCACAAAGTCGATCTCGCTGAAGAAGCTTTCGAGAGGATCCTGGTTGCGTTGGCGACTGCCTCTCTTTTGCGTCGATGATCACACCATGGCTCCGGCGAATAGTCAGTGGGCATGAGGATCTTCATGAAAGTGACGACGGCGCGATGGGATGCGATGCAATGGCGGGGGCGGGGGCGACGATAGTGCTGATAAGACTGATCCCGCAGCTGTCATTGGAGTCCCCATTCAAGAGACTGGATTTATGGCTGATGTTTGCAGTGTTTGCAGCCAGGGTGCCGACAAAAAAAACCGTCATGTCCGCTGGCAAACAACCGCTTGCACAACCATGCATCGTTTCATCACACCAAGTATGCTGAAACAACACACATGCACACACATCGCATTGGTGCGGCTGTTGCTTTCTTCTTGTGTTGTGGTGGCTACCGTCCATCGCATTTCCAGTAATCACACGCAAAGTTACTGCAGGGTTTGGTCGGACGAATCCGTTGCCCTAAGCCTAGAATCCGCAAACTCCTGAAGTTTCGTAGAAGCGGGGCACTCTTCCTTTTTGTGGGACCTGGCCAAGCTACTAGTGGGCCTCGGGTGTGGTACCATTTCAACCAAAATAAGCCCTTCAAAACGTGACCTCGAGTTTCTTGAAGGACATCCGATCCTCGTCGGGGGTTTCTTCTGGAGCTTCTCGCCGGAGCACGCTGAAGACAATCGGAAAGCCCTCAGATCTGCCAAGCACAGAGGGAGAACACGACAGCTTCCCTGTCGCTGCCTGGACCTGTGCGGCTAGGAATTGCTCCAAGAACTCGTCGAAGGCTGCCACACGCTTCCCGTTGATTTCCACGATCTGATCACCGACAAACCTCAGGTAGCAGCTCACGAAGGAAAGAACATATTCTCAGGAAGTATGTTGCAAAGAACAAGCTTCGAGAAGTTACAAGGGATGTCACCACGTACACTACATCCGCACGAAGAACACACCACCCGTTCCGCCATCTGGAGCCCCTCCCTGGCTGGCCGGAGCTTGCCGGAGCTTGCCGGCAGCTGGGGACTGGACCAGCCGTGCGAGGCCGCCTCCTCGCTGCAGAAGCCAACCACGGAGGTGCCGTGCAACAGAAGGCCCAAGGTGCCGTCCTCGAGAAAACTGGAGTGAACGCTAAACCCTACCCTCGCCCTAGTCGCCCTCGCCTGCAGCAAGGCCTCCACCCGGACATGCCGGAGACGGAAGCACTCGCCTCCAGGTCCAACACTCCCGCTCCCACCGCGCCCACCGCGCCCACCGCGCCCACGCCCGTCCTACCTGACTGCATGGGACTCGGTGGGTGAAGCTCCTGATCCTGCACGCAGGGATGGCGCCTGCAGGCCCAGGCCCCCAGTCCAGTCCCTTCTTGGCTCCTCGGGCAGCGATGGCATCAGCCTGCCCTGCAGAGCGAAAGCGGAGCGAAGCGGAGCGAACTGCGGAGCCTATACTTTTTTCACGGTACGGCTCCCAAGCCCGGGGGCCAAAAGACAGCCGCGGCCTTGTTCCTCGAGAGCTTCCCGGGTCCTGCACAGACGACGCGCCCTAGGTGCTCCGGTGCTCCGGTGCTCCGGTGCTCCTGCAGGAACCCGGTTCGGGACGGGCTGCGGAGATGGAAGCGAGCTTTCATCCTCCTGAGAAGCGACCGAGCGCAGCGAAGACCATGCCAACGAACACTCAAAACCCCCAAATGCCACCTCCGGGCGCTTCGGCGGTGCCGGCATGTCTCAGCGATGGTCCCTGCGCACTGACAGCGGCGATAGAGAGTACTCTACCTGAAATGCGGACCTCTGCTCGGTCACACCTGGCGGGAAACCAATACTCTTGCGCTTCTCTACATCGCGAGATCACAAAGTCAAACACCCCCGCCTCTCAGGAACAGTTCATCCCGCCGAGGAACCATTGCTGTGGACGGTGTGTTGACGCTTTGGTCGTCGGGTGTTTGAAACATCTGCGACTATTCAAGCGCGATCTGTCCAGTCAACATTCTAGTCCAGTCATACCCCTGCGACGAGCCGGGGTTGTCATGACAGCCGAGCACGTGCAACAACGCATCGTTAAGCACTCGGCTGCGGGCGAATGACGCATTGTGCAGTCCGCGTATGCAGCACGACACCGCCGGCTGGCCGCTATGAGGTAAAGAGGTTGCGCCACCTCGAGGTGGCGGTTCTTGGATCAGCTGCATCACACGCCTGAGTCCTGCATGTCCCCATTTTGCGGTGCTCGGCGGAGGCTCGGCGGAGGCCCCTTTCAGGCGCGCGCGGGGGCTGCTCGGAAAGAGAGAGCCTTTCTTCAAAAGCGGTATCGAAATCTGCGCCCCTTTTCCTTTGTACAAAGCTTTCGCCTCTCGCAGAGCCCTGAAGGATTCTCTGCACAGGGTATTCCAGTCATGCACAGCCTCAACGAGACCCGGATTCGGGTGAGGAACATGCAAGTTTGCTGCTCCCAATTCGAACTGTTTCTTCTTGGCTTGGGCATGTGCTCAAAGCCACCGAAGAAAGAGCGTGCAGGGCCATGCGAAGCCGCAGTGCCACCTTTGCCTTTGCCATCCCGAGCTTGCGTGGAGTTTTATTACATTCGAATACCAGGCTTGCAATGCCTTGCCGGACTTGCACGCAGGAAAATGCCAGGCGATGCACACTTGGCCCGTCGCCTTCCTATCCTAACCTACAGACTACCAGACTCGCAGTCTCTCAGCCGATAGACCTCCCAGCGCACATCTTTTCTGATGCGAAGCCAAGCCGGGCTGCACGCCTTGCCCGCATGTGCCGGAGCTTCTTGTCGGCATCCTGAAGACACTGTCTTGAACGCCATGAGACGGAGACAGAGACGTGACTCCTCTAGGAGGCGCTTCGAAGGTCGCGCGGGTCGAACCTCCAATCGCGGAGAAGAAAGCGACGAGATCTCTTCAACAGATTGGCGACTCGCCGTCACAGGCAGTCGCAGGTCTGTGAAGGATTCGCAGGTCACCCTTCACCCTGGCTCGGCACGTGGCAGCCGTCACCGGCGCTACAGTAATCACGCCTGGCGAGTCCACCTGCCAAGAACTTCAGCTTTCCAGACGAAGTGGAAGCCTCAATGGGCTTCCGACATCACAAACCACGTTGACGATATCTCCTTCCACCTCGATTTGCACTCTCGGAACTCTCCGGAACTCTTGAGGAAGCAGATTGCCTAGGCTCAGACAGACTGCAGGGTGCCCGTGAACCAATGCCCCTGCCGCGTGATAGCCGCAGCAACACCGTCATCACATTCTCTCCCAAGAAACATGAAGCCCCAGCAGAACTCAGCGTTGCTCATTGGAACTCCAACACTGGATGATTTCTTGTTCGCGTACAGTAGCTACGTCGTAGTCAACGATGATTCACTTTTGTAGGTTTGCACAGTAGCTAAAGCTCATCTAAACACTCTCTTGATGCCTGATTAATATTCTGTTTCCGACTCACACTATGTAAGTCTCACAAACAGACATCTGCAAGTAGTAAGTCTATACCCGTCGAACATGTGATGCTGACAGACAACTTAAGCAATGCTTACTACTATAGCCTCAGCTGTGTCTGATGAAGGGATTGTTCAGTAGTTCTTGATAGTAACACGCAAATGACAAAGCAACATGGCTGGCTGCTCACGAAATGCTATAGTTATTGAAAGATAAGCAGTATCTCTTTATGTAACCATTTCATATTCAAAACATTTCATTGAAATATACACAAGAAAATTTCGTAATGTTCCAGTTATGCATATGACATTTCCTGGCTTAGTCGCTAGCGCATACTTTGTGCGCATGTGCGCGCTTTTTGTTGCTATCATCTTCTTCTGAAAGACAGAAAGAAAGAAGCCGTAGTGACTACCGAAGACAGAATTAGCGTGGTTGGTTTTCTGTCTCTTTTGTACTACTGCACCGACTAGCTATTCCAGTACAAAACAATATTAAATTGCAGAAATAGTTTCTGAATACTGGCTTGGTGTGGCTTGAGCAGTAAGGCAGAACAATTTGAAACATTCAGCAACAAACATTTAGCTGATAGTAACTGTGAACAGCACATGTATCGCAAACACTGCTTGAAGGTGAAGATGACACTGTAGGAAGTGGATGAGACATGGGCCTTTCACGAGCAGTACGAGGAAACATATCGCCCATGCGCCTGAGGTGCGGCAGATACATCGGGGGCATGTTGAGACTCCAAATGGCAAACGAATCCCTGAAGTGGCCTTTGCAATGTTTGGCTCGGCGATTGTAGCATATAGGCATAGTATAGAGATACAGGTATACAGAGATGGAGATATGTTGCGATACAGATAAACAGATATATAGGCATATAGAACTATGGATGGATATGTATAGGTATAAATAAATAGCGGTGCAGATTTAGAGATAAAGAGATATAGAGACACATAGAGATATGTAGAGATATAGAGATATAGAGAGATAAAGATAATCAAAGAGGTATAGAGAGATAGGGTATAGGGAGATCAGAGGTAAGGAAATGTAGAGATATACAGAAATAGAGATACAAAGATACAGACATATACAGATAGAGAGATATAGAGATACAAAGATGCAGAAATAGAAAGATATAGAGATGTAGAGATTTCTTGCGATATAGAGGTATAGAGATACAGAGATAAAAAGGCATAATGGCATAGAGATTCAATATGGGCATGGATCCGGACTGGCTATAGATATAGATGTAGATCGAGATAGAGATCTGAGAATCTGAGATAGAGATCTGAGATAGAGATCTGAGATAGAGAGCGAGAGAGAAAGGGCTTGCAACAAACGAAGAGCCAGAAGCGGCAGCAACCACCAATACGACGACTGAAGCACTGACAAGCGCACTCATCATCGGTCACCAAGAACAGGACGGCTGAGGACACAATCAAGAAGTTGGGCGCCAAACACTGGGAATCTGCAAGCAGGCAGCTGCCGGCGACCCGAAGATTCTCGCTTGCGACCCAAACGCCAATGTGCCAAGACGACTTGCAACGGCCAGTGTGAGACGAGTAACGGTCTACGACGTCTACGACAATTCCGCAGAACCGTCGAGAAGCAAAGGAGTGGAGATCGACAAAGCCGCAGTCTAAAGGCACCGCCATCACGGAGTTTCGCTTTTGAAGGTCAGAACGCTGGACCTATGGATCCTATGGCCATGGGACCAACAATGCAGGGGCGAAAGTCTTCACCCTTCAAGCTCTGGAGGACCTCAGCGGGCTTTCAAGTCCCATGAAAAGTCTTGGCCGAAGCACATCAGCGGCGGGGCATGTTGCTTCTTCAGGAACAGATACTGCACGAGTGGGGCGCATTTTAAGCGTGACAATCGTGACCACACATGATGGCACAAGACCTTGCGACCGCCGTAAGTTCCCGTGGTGTCGGCTCGAGCTACGTGATCTCACCAAAGACTGCAGCTGTCTCACTTAAGGTAGTTTTGCATAGATGCATGCTTTAAACCCAAGCGCTCGTAACAAAATCGAGGAAGCCACCTCGGGGACTCAGTCCGGAGTGCTGAAACGCACACGTTTGTCTGTCGCCAAGCAATCACAATCTGAAATCCACGGCTTCGGCTGTGGCCTGCAGGCCTAGCACATGCCCCGCCGCTGATTCACCATGCCTCGCGCCTCGTACTCCACCTCTACACGGTCCCCCGTGGAGATGTTTGTCCTGCACGTTAAGTGCGCAGAACTGTGCCGAGGCTGTTTCCGCCCAGAAGCCTGAGCCCCTCACGTTGCGCTTTCGTTTAAACGTCTGGAAAAGTGGCTCTCCGGATCAAAGATTTTCGGTGCCTCTGACTGCCTCGAAGCGACTCAAAACAGATGCGACAGCCGCTCTGTTGGAAACTGGACCCACGCGTAAAGTCGACGGCGGGCCACTTCGCCACGACGACTGCCTCGAAAAGTGTTGGGCGATGCTAGTAGCACTTTCTGGCGAAGTCCGTCGACCCGCTGATCCGCCTGGGAGGTAGACCGATGGACGAGGAAGATTGCCGGCTCGGGAAGAGGCGCTGATGGGCAAGCTCCGCCGGCTCCGCTTCCGCTCGCCGAGACCACCTCTGAGAAACCATCTCCCTCAAAATCCTGCACAGACTCTTTCGCCTGCCTCGGCACCCATGATCTCCCAAGTGCTAGCCAGGCGCTGCAGCACTGCTTCTTCCATTCGTCCTGCACGCGAGACATCATTACGGGAGTAGCATAACCAAATAGATTCCGTACCTCGCTTCCGGGCATCGGTCAAGAGGCCCGCGATCTCCGCCTTAAGCAAAACCATCGTCGACACAGTTAGTCAAATTACACGTTGGCCACACCTGCAGCTCCATCGGGACAGAGAGCTTCAGTGGTGAGTCACCCATCTGCCACGTGACCTGATTCGTTTCTTCGTTACACGGGGCCTTTGATGGGAAATCGGGTGTCCGGCCATGCGATGCAACATCACTCTGCGACCGCCCACCTGCACCTCCCCCTGACACGAATGGAAACGCGCTTACTCACACGAGATCATACTAGCATACCAAACATGCATACTTAGAAGAGGCTAACTGGCCAGAAGCTGTCAGTATCTTCCGTAAACACATCATGATATCTGATATTTCCCAACCCACAGAATCCAGAATGCTGGCGTCTTCATTGGCAATGAGGGACAAATTCTGTCACTTCCCCACACACGCTACCGGTCAAGTCGGTAGACATCGCTTGGGGCCCTTAAATTGCGAAAAGCGGAGGACTTAACTGTCGGTCCCAAAGCATAGGGAGCAGTGTATCGTAGAACAAGGCATCGGCAAAGGCAAAGCAAGGCGTTGAGTGAGATCGTATCAGAGTATGATACCGTTAGGTAAAGCGTGCAAGAAAGCACAATGAAGGACAAACCTTTTTGTCCAGCGACGCTACCTGAGCTGTACCCGAAAAGCAGTTTTGAGCACTCAAGCTGGGATGTGAAACAAAATTGTTCAGGCAAGTCATACACCACACAAGAAAGGTTTAGCTCGAGAGCGTGACGGGAAGCAAAACGGGATTACGTGTAACAGCTAAGTCAAATGTGTACAGCACACGAAAGCTTCTCTGGGAAGCACTCTCTTGTTTTGGCTTGCGGAAACGCGACTGCTGTACCTCCGTCTCGAAACCCCAGTCGGGTCTTCGATCTCTGCCGGGTTGTAATGCTGATTTCGCTGAGCAGTCGCAAAAGCCCGGGCAAGAAACTGGCAAGTTGAAACCTCGCTCCCGCCGGAGCAGGAAAGTGAGGTGAAGGTCGCAACGTTCAAAGGCACCTAGTTGAGGCCTTGTATGGCTCTACCGGAAAGCAGGGCTCAATCCGAGAGCTGTTCACCTTCTGTGTGACGAACCTCCATTTGAGGGTCTGAGTTGGTGTGGCTTTGGGGGCTGCAGCAACAGAGAAGCATCTGGCGGAAAGAGTGAGATTGAAAAGTGACCGTTCCAAACGAAAGCTGTACTTTGTCACTCGCGAGGAAATGCCTTGCGAGTGCCGAAGTGCCGCCCCAGCGAAACAAAAGGTCGTCATCATCGGTCTTTTCGCCGGCATTGTGACTGCAATCCAAGCTGATGCCAGCTACAGAGAAGAATAAGTGTGATTTTCGATGTGTAAGGCTCGTTACAAACTAACCGACTTAACTCCACTGTTATCACTACGTGCAGGCGAAATAAGCGCCAAGCGGCAACTGCCTGAAGTCTTCCAAAAGCAAATCAGAACAAAGCGTTGAGCCAAAAGTCTCGTAGTTGGATGTATCCAAGTTGGCATCCGACAGGGAGGCCCAAAGCGGTGAAGTCGCTCACCGTGTATCTGTGAGAGAACCAAACCATGCTGCCTGATGCCAGCTCCAAGCACCCGTCCACGCCACACTCGCTGCCTTTGCCAAACGCATCGGTCGCTGACGTCACCTGTTCGAGTGCGGGCGGTCGAAGCGGGCGAGGGCACCACTCAGCGGACTGCAAGTAAGGGAAGAACACTAAGGTTTCGCGGCCAGAAGATACCTCAGCCAAATCGTCCTTGCAAGTGAGCTCCACGTGCCGCAAAGTGAAGCCCGGCTGGACTGCCGTGCACGGGGGTGCTTAAAATGAAGATCGCTCAAGTGGGCGTCGACGCCTGGCCAGAGAGTCGGGCTGATGCTCACATTGGTGCCAAGAGGGTGCTGCATGTCGTCATGGACGGTGCAAGCCAGGGTCGCAAGGCTGGAAGCCATGAAGAAGCCACTGAAGCAGGCCAAGCAGCTTGTCAAGTTGCTTGCACGACACCAGGCGACTCTGCAGGCATTCCTGTACTAGCGACTGTAGCTTAAAGCGTGAAATAGGAAGCACCCAAGTTAAGCTGCCAGCCTATCCATGCCACCACTGGTCCAATCTGCAGCTTTTTCCAACTAAGCGGATGTGTACTGGTTCATGTCGTCGAGCGACCCACCAAGAGCCTAAAAAGCTAAAACAGCTCACCCGATCTGAGCGGCTCACCTTAACGAGGAGGCTACTCTTGATAGCCTTATCACCGGCGCTGTCTGAAAGATGGGAGAGCACTGCGCTAAAGCGGCCGCGCAAGTGGCATAGCTCCTGGAATAAAACGGAATTCCTCACGTTGACCGCTGAACGGACGTCCACGGACGCGTGAAGCCAGGCTCAAGCTGCACGCGAAGATGTTGTCAAAGCGCCTGCTGTTGAATGTATGCACCTGAAGTGGGCGGGTTTGGGGGCGCACACGGAAACCCCAATCGCCGACGCACTCTCCTGGTATCTGGTATTCTGTGACATCCATGTTGCACTGGCTGGCGCTTCGGAACCCGAAGTGGAGGCTCCTTGGCAGCGGGTGCACATGATGTTTCCCTGCGCAAGCGAGAGGAAGGGGGGAGTTGCATCGCAAGCACACCCGCAAGCTTGGCACAGATCCCGAAAGCAACAGCAAGAAGCTAGACGTACTCCCCGAATCCTTAGAACCGGCCGAACCCACCTCATTGTTCGGCGTCGTCGACCAGCTGCCACGAAGCTGCATCAAGCGAAGAAACTGGAAATTCTTCGTGGGAAACAGGGGACTGTAGTTGCTTGTCGCTGCCAGCGTCTACGAAGCTTGCTGCTGGGCCCATCCTCGGAGGCTGGCACCTCGACTGCGTGCAAAGCTGCAGGCTGATTCGAGGGTGCCGCGTGCGTTGTGTCCAACAGCTCATCAGAAACAATATCTGAGTCAATCTGAGAAAAAGCCACCAAAGCCAGCTGGTCTCTGACAGTCTCTCTTGTCCAACGAGCGCACCCGAATGGAAAGCTGCTGAGCTGCCTGGTCTAAAACAATGACCCTGATCTGCTAAATGCACCAGCCAGCCTCTGCCCTGCGTGACCTCGTCTCCAAGCCCCCGATAAACGGGAGATCTCCACCCGCTGGGCAGAGCACTCGGCAAAGCCGCTCACAGAGCTCACGAACGCGGGCAAAAAAGGAAGCTTCTGCCAATCGCAAGTCAAAGATTCGCCCTTCCCTGTCAAGTTTCGACAGCACCGCATGAAGCTGAGGCGGATGCACAAGCTCGTCTTCCATGCAAAGCAGGTGGCACTAGGCTTGCTTAGCTTAGAGCTGCTGTAAAGTAGTCCTGACAACTGAAGCATGCGACACAAGCGCAAAGACTGAAGAGAAGCTGCTAACCAAAGCTGAAAAGTTTCAAGCAAAAGCGTAAGCTGCTGTTGCGTGGTATGCTTGCTTGAACCCAAGCGGGGGGCGACAGGTAAGACCACTCACCAAAACAACCCTGAGAACACAGGAACCGGTAAGACACGTACGAGTAGCAGACTGACAGGCGTACATCTACAGCGGTGGCTGACAAATCACACCCGCCTCGACGAGAAGCGATTGCATGAGAGGGCGGAGTTGAAGAGTGTCAAGCGATCTCTGAATGTACATCGGTCCACATCGTTTGCAAGCCTTGAAAAGATTAAAGCAACGAAACAAGAGACTAGGATCGATTCCTGTCGTCTGATCTTACCATCATCGCTGGGGTCATTTGCTGCTGCATAGGTGGTTGTCTGGAGTGTGGGGCCCAGTAGCTGTGGCTGTGCAGGTTGGTACAGCATGTGATGGGCCGGCATGTGAAAACTGATGTGGCTGTGCCATCTTGGGCCACCGAAGTGTGTGGGTGAAACGGAAACATGGCGGGATCCTTGCAATAGGATTGCCCGAGTCGTGCGAAAACTGTTGCTTGCGCAGATACAGCTTCAGCTAGATCTAGAACATCCGGTCATTGCGCGACTTCCAGAAAGCGCTAGCAGTTACGTTACCCTAATGCAATTAGACCTCATGTCAGTGCATACGCCGCCCTGTGCAAAGGCAGAAGAGAGAAGAGTAAATTCTGGAGTGTATGTCGGCGTGGAGGCCGGCGTTTCTCGAGCAAACCAGCCGTTTTTACCTGTGTTTTACGCTATTTTAGCCTTCGACATACAACCTGGAATTTGACATGTAGACTGCTGAACTATATTTCGACACCGACAAAACTGAATTTGAATGGGCACTAGCACCCAACAGCAGATCATGGAATTTATTTCTTGTCGAGCCTCACGAGTACGACTATTAGTATAGATAGGTATTGGAACATAGCCAGCAAAATATTAATTAGATAGATGATGAGCCAAATAAACTTAATCAATTAAGAAGGCAGGGGGCTTCAACATCAAGACATGAATTTGGATTGCTATGGAGTTCCAATATCATTAAGTACAGGAGGTATTGACCCATGAAAATGCAACTTGATTTTAGCAAGGTATCGAGTGGGTATTGAACCACAAGAACAAAAAATCGAAATTGAATGGGTATCGGCCCATAACGTGCAACTGAATTTTGATACGTATCGGAAGGCAACAAAAAACAAAATAAATTTGGATGGGTATTGACCCACCAGAACAACAAACTGAATTTACATGCATATTGGCCCGCAACAGCGAACTGAACTCGGATGGCTATCGGCCCAGTACAACATCAACAACAGCAAGAATTTGACTGGCTATTGACCCGCGGCTTTCAGATGCTCAAATAGTTGCTGTTGGATAAAGAAGACTGTGTTTGGATTAGTATGGACCCAGAGAATTTGGTATGCATGAACCCAAGCTGCATGAGTGTGTGTATGTGCTTGTTTACGTACATTTGTGTAAATATATGTAAATACCATCACTGTCTTAAATATGCTTCGTTTTTTACATCTAAAAACCAGAATCTTAAACTCAGACTCAATATGTATCATGGGCAACCGGTTGAGAAGAAAGATGTTGATGTGCAGACTGCCAGACGGATGTTTAAGTGTTTGCGGTTTGCCAGCCATCATCTCCTCTCGAAGAGGCGTACGAGTCAATATTTTTTTGGGGTTCGGGGATGGTTTGGGCATCATGCAGCCCTATCAAAAGCTATCCGTGGCATCCGTTTATTTCAGCAGTTTGGATGTCGCACTCATCATCTCATATGTGGAATGGGCATTATCACCCAACAGCAGATCTTGAATGGGCATTAGCACCCAACATCAGATCATGGAATTTATTTCTTGTCGAGCCTCACGAATACGAATAGTAACATAGATGGGTATTGGCACACAGCCAACAAAACACAAATTAGATAGATGACGAGCCAAACAAACTTAATCAATTAAGAAGGCTGTTGACCTCAACATCAAGACATGAATTTGGATGGGTATCGAGTTCCGATATCACTAAGTACAGGAAGTATTGACCCATGAAAATGCAACTTGATTTTAGCACGGTATCGGGTGGGTATTGAACCACATGAACGAAAAATCGAAATTGAATGGGTATCGGCCCATAACGTGCAACTGAATTTTGATACGTATCGGAAGGCAACAAAAAACAAAATAAATTTGGATGGGTATTGACCCACGAGAGCAACAAACTGAATTTACATGCATATTGGCCCGCAACAGCGAACTGAACTCGGATGGCTATCGGCCCAGTACAACATCAACAACAGCTATAATTTGACTTGCTATTGACCCGCGGCATTCAAATGCTCAAATTGTTGCTTTTGGTTATATAAGACTGTGTTTGGATTAGTATGGACCCAGAAAATTTGGTATGCATGAACCCAAGCTGCTTGAGTGTGCGTATGTGCTTGTTTACGTACATTTGTGTAAATATATGTAAACACCATCACTGTCTTACATATGCTTCGTTTTTTACATCTAAAAACCAGAATCTTAAACTCAGACTCAATATGTATCATGGGCAACCGGTTGAGAAGTCACGAACAAAGATGTTGATGTGCAGACTGCCACACGGTTGTTTAAGCATGTGCGAAGTCATTAGTGTCGTGTGGTTTATAAAGCTTTGAGGATCCAGCCATTATTCATAGTGTTTGGGGTTTGCCAGCCATCCTTCCTCTCGAAGAGGCTGGTATCGAGTTCCGATATCACTAAGTACAGGAAGTATTGATCCATGAAAATGCAACTTGATTTTAGCACGGTATCGGGTGGGTATTGAACCACAAGAACGAAAAATCGAAATTGAATGGGTATCGGCCCATAACGTGCAACTGTATTTTGATACGTATCGAAGGGCAACAAAAAACAAATCAACTTTGGATGGACCCACGAGAACAATACACTGAATTTACATGCGTATTGGCCCGCATTTGGATTAGTATGGACCCAAAGAATCTGGTATGCATGAACCCAAACTGGTGTGTGTATGTGCTTGTTTACGTACATTTGTGTAAATATATGTAAATACCATCACTGTCGTAAATATGCTTCGTTTTTTACATCTAAAAACCAGAATCTTAAACTCAGATTCAATATGTATCATGGGCAACCGGTTGAGACGTCACGAACAAAGATGTTGATGTGCAGACTGCCAGACGGATGTTTAAGCATGTGCGAAGTCATTAGTGCCGTGTGGTTTATAAAGCTTTGAGGATCCAGCCATTATTCATAGTGTTTGGGGTTTGCCAGCCATCCTTCCTCTCGAAGAGGCTTAGGAGTCAATTTTTTGGGTTCGGGGATGATTTGGGCATCATGCAGCCCTGTCAAAAGCTATCCGTGGCATCCGCTTCTTTCAGCAGTTTGGATGTCGCACTCATCATCTCATATGTGAGTTTGACCCATGAACGGCTTTAGAAGATCTGACTTTCAGGGTTGTTCCATAATTTGGGGTTTCTGCAACCACGTTATCTTTAGGATTCAGCTGGGTTTTGCCATGCATCATGCTGTTTGGCTACTTCCTCCGGTTTTCCGACTTTGCTACTTCTCTTCGATCTGATGGCATTGGCCTTCTAATATTTCCTACGCTCAGAAGGTCTATGATGACTCTTTGTGTATTGCAAGCCTGTCGGTCTGAACAAATGATGCATGGAGGTGTTATGCATAAACACAACACTTATATGTCTCATGGGCAATATATGCATATATGGAGTATCCCGTAAACAATATGCTTTCATGAGTTTCTGTCTAATAATCTTGAGAGTACTGGTATAAATCTAAATGTTTACGCGCATCTTCCTTCATTTCTTTTTATGTTTATCATAGCGGTTTGTTGCAGGGCCAGAATATTGAAGATAGGTTTAAACGGCCCTAGGTGACTCCCCAGCCCAACCCTCCAGGCAGCCAGCCCTATGGCGCGAAGGCTCTAGGTGACCCGCAACCCCGCGAACCTTCCAAGCAGCCCCATAGCCTGGAGAGGGGAGGGGGGGCAAAAAAAAAATTAAAAATGTATATATATATATATATACATATATATATATCTTTTTTATTTCATGTTCAATTTTTTTTTTGGGGGGGGGGGTTGGTGGTGTGGCTTCTTTCTCCTAATATAGCACTCTAATTATTCACGTTATTGGTGCCATAGAAGCATGAACCTTGTCTTTTTATTATCAAAAAGATTTAACAAAAAGATCACAGACTCAAGGAGCTCAGTTAAACATCTTTTAACTAAAAAGAGATAACCTACGTGAACCACACAAAACCGGGCCTCCAAGGTGACGCTTTCTGTAAAAATAATGCAGGAAGGTGGCGGAGGTAACAGCTTGCGCACTCACGACCGTAACATAAACTTGCTCAATTCCTAACTCGAAAGTTTGATTAGCCCCTTTCTATTTAAAAGTCAATAAGGAATCCATTTTAGTGTTAGAACCAGTAAAATTCAAATTAGGCTTTTTATCGAAATTTATGCCACCAATAAATTTATCATTAGCTGTTTTTATAAATGTCAATAGAAAATCCATCATAAAACAGAGACATAACATTAACAGCACGACGTAAGAAATGCATCGATTCAGCTATACTTTCTATCGCTTGTTCAGGGAACTTTTTATTAGCGATCTGCATGTAATAAGAAATTGGTTTTGTGCTGTCGATTACACCTTCTAAATTATCAATTGAAGCCGCCATAGGATGCCAAAACCACGTCCATTTCTTCTTCGCATAATTTCCTGCTGTATTATTATCATTAATCTGTGAATTAGAAAGGGTAAAGAACATGTGTTATAATCTGGTTGAGGATTTAACAATATTCATATTGATTTCAATATTTCCTGGCTGGAAAGTTTGGGAAAAACTGTGATAGGCGGGATAAACCATTCTTAAACGGCCACCTCTTAGTAAATGTGACACCACGTTATTATTCACAGAATTATCAACAGTGATCAACTCACATCGGAGGATACAGTCTGTCGTTGTGTTTCTTGTGGTGAAATATAAACCGTTTTCATCGTCTGCAGCTTGTGTTCCTGCTACCGGTGTAGCTGGATTGATTACCGGTTCTTGTGCATCAGAGCAAATTTCAAAAATGAACTCTCATGGACAATATCGAATAGGCGGATAATATCCACTATTCACAAAACCGCAACATAGCTTCCTTCTATACCCGTAGTATTAATTCTGGTAAGTTTAGGGAGAACGACTCCTCTTTGGTTTGCTCCCGTGGTTGCTGTTGCGTCGTGTCCTTCAATTAAACAAGCAAATAGGCGGTTCATCCTGCTGTCGTATCGAGTTAAACAACCTTCCTGAATATCGTCTAAATTTCTTACTTCTTCTGATTTAAATGATTTCATGTTTTCACATACTAAATTGTAATTATCAATATCATTAATCTGTTGTCCTGCCCCATTGCATCTATAACGAGCAAAGAAGGCCAGGAGGGGTGCGGTGAGCACAGATAAAAGGGGCTTCGGACTCACCACGAGAGGCCTTATGAATACATGTTGAACGAGTCGAATGGGAGAGAGAGGGAGAGATGGTCCCCGAAGGGTATAAACGGATCCCCTTCAATGAGGACTGCCTCCAATGGAGACCACCACGGCGCCGTGACGGAAAGCCGTTATAACACACTGAGAAAGTGCTCGCGCACTCACGGATGTGATGTTACATTACGTGACTGCTGGCTGTTGCGATGTGAAGGTGTGCCTGGAGTTACTGTGTGAAAACAGGTTGCGGCAAAGGTGCATGTGGTCAAAGGCTGCGGCATGTTGCAACTGCTGACTGTGTGTTCAATGGACAACTGTGGCAACATGAAAACTCTGATCTTGGCACGGGGGCCCTCTAATCTTGCTGGCACAGGGGCCCAGCGTTTTGCAGGTACGTTTGCACCCCCACATCACCTGGTCTTCGTTGGCCAGGACAGGTGACTGTGGGTTCCTGCCCCCCTGCAGATATATTGCCAAGAACAACTCGGGAAAACGTGCCGCAGTCAGGAACCATGTTGCAATCAGGAGGGTTGTGAACCCCTTATCTCATGTACTAGAGAAGTGCACACACACACACACACGCACACGCACGCACACACACGCACATGCACAAGCGCACACGAGTCGCCGGTTTTTTGTGCCTCGGAGCCGCACTCGAAGAGGACTTGGCGCTGCAGGTCCACGGCCCCGACCAACATCTGCAAAGCGCGTCAGCCCGGGCGAAGTGCTGCTTCGCTCCTTCTCTCTCTGTGCTCAGTTTCTTTGTCTCTCCTCGCCTCCAGGAGCTCGCGGAATTCGGAAGGCTCCTCGCTTCCACTTCCAGCCTGAAGTGCAGAGCCGAGAGGCTGAGGCAACTTCCCCCAAATCCAAATTGCACTGCCTGGATCTTGCGAGGGACAACCGTCTCTTGAGCACCGATGGCCTGAGAGAAGTCACCGAAAAATCTCAGCACAAATCCTGCCGCTCCTGCCGCTCTGCGTCTGCTGCCTGCAACTGGAGCCGGAGCTGCTGAGCCTTCAAGCGAGCCTCCTGCACCTCCAAAGCGAGAGCGCAGCAGTCAAAAGCGAGCGAAAAGCGGAGAAGACGCAAAGAGAACGGCCAGGCCCCGGCAGGCCTTGTCTTTCAAAAGCTTCGCCTCCAGCTGCTTGTACTTGATCCGGGACTCCATCACCTCACTTATTGGCATCTTCAACCCACTATGTCAAACGTCAACGGCCCAGACCTCTCAACTCGGCGCCAGCTGGAGGAGTGCAACGGCCGCCAGGTCTTTTGCCTTAGGAGTAGAGGCCTCGCTGGACAGTTCCAATTAACACCGACTGCGTGTGCTGGGCTATGGATGTACTATGAGATCTCGCACTCTGCCATTTCATGCTTGCCGATGTCAAGCTGAAGCCGAACCCAGAACACCGAGATGGCAGCTCTTCAAGTCGAAGCAGAACAACTGCACTCATGGTCTCAAACGGGCCTATGCTGCAAACATGTGCGCAAGCCGGATTCCATGCATTTTGCAAACGGTCAAGGGCACATTGACAGAGGTCTCCATTCGTCAACATCTTCATGCCTCGTCGGCCTTACCCTCTGTCTTTGCCTTCTTCTGCACACCCCCGTAGAACTTGGCCTTCTCGTCACTGGTCTGGAAACGGCCGTGGCCGAACTTGGAAGATGTGTCGATAAACTTCAGGGTCACCTTTTCCAGGGCCTTGCGCGTGACCTGCGGCAGCAAGGATTTGCGCAGGGTGACCAAGCGCTTGCGAGGGCCCATGACTGTGCCCTTGAGCATGATCCAGTCCTCCCTTACTTCACCGTAGTGCGAGAATCCGCCCATTGGGGTGATGGGCTTCTCCGTGAGGTCGTTCTCAGTGCTGGCGTTGTTGGCATCGTCCTTCAGGGCCTTGCCCACACGATAGATTTTCTTGTTGATCTCGGTGCGATGGTGGTAGCCCCGCTGTCCCGACCTTGGCACCTGGAAAGCGACGCGGGCCGGGTGCCAACTGCCGATACATGCCACCTTGCGCAGCCCGCGGTGCGTCTTCCGTGTCAGCCGCGTCACACCCCAGCGTGTCACCACGCCGTTGAAGCCCTTACCCTTCGTCGCACCGATCACATCGACCATTTCGTCCTGGCTGAAGACGTCAGCCACCTTCACTTCCTTCTCAAACAGGCCCATCACGAAGTCCACCTTTGCATCCGTGGTGCCTCCATTCACCTGGATTTCCTTGATGTGCGCCTTCTTCTGGCCAATACGCACCTTGCCCACCTGCGTGTGGCAGATGGCCCGAATCACTTGGCAGTACTTCTTTGCTCGCTCAACCTCGGCAGCCATCGGAGTGCCATCCTTACCAGCCTCTTCCCAGCGCTTCTGGTACTTCGTGAAAGCTTTCTGCTTGGAAGTGTGCCACGTTTTGTAGAAGCGACGCTTGCACTCCTCGGACAGGTGTCCTGCCCACACGGAGGTCAACGCACGGAGGCCTCGGGGGGTCTCAACGTAACCCACGAAGCCAACCACAATCATGGGGGGGCTCTCGACGATGCTGACGGGCTCCACGATCTCCTTCTTGTGCAACTTGGACCCTGGCCGGTCAACTTCCCGCACGATGTGCGTCATGCCCGCCTTGTAGCTCATAAACGCTGTGAGGTGTGGGGCCTTGGACTGGTCGTCCTTCGGGAAGCTCTTGATCTTGCCGTGGTGGTGCCTCACAACAAGACAGGCTCCCTGCGTCCCTGCAAATTGGGCATGACATCTGCTGATGAGAAATGAGTTACATGGGCTATGTGCTATGCAGCAAGATGCCTCGTTCGCTTCCGGGGCAGAAAGCCCAGCGAGCCGTGACGGGGCCGCTCGAACTTGCGATGCGACATGAGCGCCGGACCTGCAAGCATTGCAAGCATCTGGCAGTATCGCAGTCACTGGCAATTCCACAGAAAGACACTTCATCTCGCCTGCTGCTCAAATGCCCGTTGCCGGTCTTGTGGCTCTTTAGAGCTGTCAAGGCAGCGGTAGACAGAGTCAAGTCAGAAACCCTCGCTCACAAGATCACAGTAAGCATGGTAGGTTTGCAAAGTGTTGTGTATTTGCACCGCTTGTTTTCAACCGCTGAAGCAGAAGCTCACTGACAGCGCCTGCACGGGTCAGAAGCCTCAGCTATCGCCTCAGCTCGCGGAGCCTGCCAGCACAGGCCCTGAGGGCAGAGGCGGCAGCCCGGCAGAGGAGCTGAGCACAGAGAACGCGTTCTCTAGAGAACGCGTCTTAGAGGAGGAACAAGCTCGGCAGTCTCAGGCGCCAAGGCGCCAAGGCGCCAGGCCGGTAAAAGAGATTCCGTTCTTCAGAGATCAGGGCTGTATCCCCTACGCCGGAGCTCCTACGCGAAAGGCTCCCGAACCGAGGCCGCCGCCGTTAGGGCCCCGCTAGAGCGGCGACTTCGCCGCGCCTTCGCCGCCGAGCCTCATGTCTAGAGGGGCCCCCCTCTTCTCAGCTGCTCCAGCTGAGCTCCAGCAGCTCAGTTTCTCAGGAGCCGTAACACCTCGGCCGGGAAAATCCTCAACAGAGTCTCACAGACCATGACGGACCCTGAAAGGAGGCACTAATAGATGTGGCCTCTGGAGCTTACATAAAGTACGACGCTTGGCGTTGCTGCTGTCTTGCTGCGCCGGTGCGCACAAGGGCCAGACCCTGAACAAGTGCTTGATCTGTCCAGCTTCGAGACACCAACGCAAGAAATGGAGCCTCTGACTTCACATTGCACTCCGGCCCCTTGCGGATCTTGCAGTCTTGCTCACTCTCTTGAAGCTCTGGGTTCTTGCCGTGTCACTGCTCAGGACGTGTCGCAAAGCGGCGACGGCAAAGACACCGGGCCGCCAGAAGCTCTGGAAGCCTGGACGGCCTGAACCTCAAAGTGCCCCACGTCGCCGTCGCGCTGTCGGGAGAGCTGGGAGAATGCGCATGCGTGAGGAGGCGGAAGCTCCAGGAGACTGAGCTGACTTCAGAGGCACTGAGCTTCAAGAGGCCTGACAGGCCGAGAAACCTTCCGTAAACCTCAACGCACTAAGTACGGGCGGTGGCGGCCGGGCAGCGGCGGCCGCCACTTCGGCATGCTTCTGCGCACGCTCCGCAGCGTCCGCAGCGTCCGCAGCGTCAGCGGAAGCGCCGTAGCTGAGGGCTCCAGGCGGTGGCAGCAAAATACATGTCCGGAGGAGAAGACTCCAAGGGGCACACCGTCACACCGCCGTCACGCCGGCCAGGAGCACAAGCGGCGAGCCTGGCGAGCCTGGCGAGCCTCGAGGCTCCGACTCCCTCTGAGCTCCAGCATCAGCGCAGGACCAGCAGCAGCGCCGCGGAACAGCCGCGGCAACCGCCCATCAGTCTCGGAGTCCTCGAGCTTCGTTGGACCTCAGCGATGGCCAAGAGTCCAAGAGCATTTCATGTAGCTTCTTAATGAGCCGACGTTGGTGTGTGTGCGTGTGTGTGTGTGTGTGTGTGCGTGTGTCGCCTCCGTGCGAGACTGCATACCGAGGTGCAGCTGTGACACATCGTGATGACCTGCATCCCCACGGCAGTCCTTTGAAATGTGCAGACAAAGTTCGGGTGAACCAGGCCAACCGCTTGTTCGAATTTTGTGCTCGTGCCTGCAAACACATGTGCACACGAGGCATCTTATTCCGTTGAAGGTCATTTTTGTGGTCCACCAAATGGTGGCCAGATTTCTTCACAGATGTGCCATTTTCACAACCACGTTGCATCAATGTATGTTTGGAGCTCTTTGCCGGCCTACAGATGCCAATCCACCTATGTCCTGCTGGCCATCAATCGGGACGCACTAGGCGACAAAGAGAGTTTCACTTCAACGCCTAGGAGTCGAAGAGCTCGATGGCATTCTGCACCGACGGTCACCCGTCACCTGTCTGGCGCGCGACGCTCAGAGGGCTCCTACAGCTCTCAGCGTCTCGCTTTGCCCTCTCGGCAAAGTGCCGCATCAACCGAAGACAAGCGCTGTTTTGGGCGCGGCAGAGCCCGCAGAGCCCGCAGCGCAGAATTCAGCAGGGAGGCGAATTCAGCTTGGAACCCAAAACAAGGCCGAGGTCAGGCCCCAGACAGTTCAGCTCAGAGACACGCGAAAAGGTCACTCGGCGCACGGGGCGGGTGCAGGACGGAAGGCCTTCGGTCCGCTCCGGAACCACAAAAAGGACCTTAGCATGGCCCACAGGCCAGTTGGGGAACAGCTCAGCTCAGCTCTCTCTCTGTGGCGGCCGCGGCCGCGGCGGCCGCGGCCGGCTTTCGCTCAGGGCCGCCTGGCAGGCGCGGGCGGGGCACCCGCAGAAGCGAGAGAAGGGCCGAGAAGGGCCACACTCTGAGCTTTTAATGGCACACCACTGGCTCATCGGCAACTTGGATCTTTCTTATTCGTGGCATCGAGAGCTCAACGAAATTGAGACGAGAAGGGGCAGACGTGAACCTGAGCGGGGCTGCCAGGATCCATTTCGGGAACACACGCATTTCCGGGACAGTCACAAAAGGCCAGCGAAACTCAGACTGCTCGGTCGCCACGGCGTCAGCAATGCTTTGTCACCTGACTTTGTCTGAGTTCGCCATGCACCTGTCGCAGCTCGCACCGGCACATGTGGCATGAGCTGACGGTTGCAGTAATTACTTCTCTTGCAGGCTGGCCATGTGAACTGACGCCTTCGGACTGTGGGGAGCTGTGCCTACTTACCTTTGCCTTGTGCAAGGAGCCGTTCAAAAGCCCTGGCATTCAAAGAGACACCGAGGACGCACAGGCCGCGCAGGCTGAGGAAAACCTCGGAGAGCATCGCCCGCGCCGCTCCCAGCGCCGCTCCCAGCAGAGGCAATGCGTCAGCAGTTCGTCACCAAACAGCGTCAGCAGTGCAGAAGGGGCAGCGGCGGCGACACGGGCGGCACCCGGGGCGGCACCCGGGGCACCGCAGCGACGCACGCTAGAGGATCGAGCCGCTCCGATGCAATGCATCCGTGGATACGATGGATACGGCTGATAGCACCACGAGAGCGAGGCTCTTTTCAAGTATCACCTCGAAATCAATTCGAGAACTTCTGCAGATCCTTTGGGCTCTGAGCAGCGAGGGCATCGGCACTCGCGGTCGCTCCGCTAGCACCTAAAAACCACCTGCTCCTGCCCTGGACACTGGAAGCTCGCGGCACTTCGCGGTCACGGACAGCGCAAGAGCTCTATGCGAAGCCTGGCCTGGGTCTCACTCCAGGCGGTAACAGCTCAGTCGCTTAGAGGAGCCATTGGAGGAGCCGGAAAGGGCACAGAGCAGCAAGCGGAGCAAGCGGAGCAAGCGGAGCGAGCGCCGAGGAGCAAAGCGCCCCCGCCAGGACCGGAAAAACCCGGCTTGGGCCTGGGGCTGGGCTTGGGCCTGGGGGACATCAAGCTGAGGTCTTCTACCACCCATGTCGAGCAGCCGACCGTCTAGGTGCGGAGGCAAAAAAGCGACAACCCGCCCCCGCTAGCCCGTAACTCGGATCCGTTGGGCCTGTCTCGCCCGTCTCAAAATCCAAATGCCCCACCTGGAAGCAACCGGTCAACCTGGAAGCAGGCTCTAGCCGCGGCATGCCGCGGCGCCGATCATTGCCTCATCTGACGCCTCACCGCCGACTAGGCCGTCTGGGCATCCGACCAAAACCGACACCAGGCCAGGCCCGCGAGGCAGGCTAGGCATCGCCGTGGTCGTGGCCATGGCCCAGGAGCGGAAAGCGAAAGCTCAGGGCAAGCTTCCTAAAGCCTAACCTGCGGTTCTTTCGCTCAGGGCCGCGACGGTCCGTCCTTTCAACTGTCGCAATGCTTGCAAAACACAGCTGGTACAGCGACGATCTTCATAAACTTGCGCAAGATCGGCACGTAGTCGGAGCTCTCTCCCGCTTTTGTTTTAGGTGCTGTAAGGTCGGCCGGATCGACAGAGCCCAACAACCTCCAAGGACTCTTCGCTTCAGACCGTCCTGAACCCTGCTCGACACAAGATTGTGAGGGACTCTACGCAGTGGAAGCTAGCCCCAAACCAACAGTGATGGCACCTGGTTCTTCGAGAGACCTGGTGAGCGCACCATAACGTGAAAACGGCGATATTGGCCGTGTGGGCCGAGTGCACGGAGCCCGCGGCTTGCGCACAGCCCAATGCAAGCGCAGTCATGGCAAGCATGGCAAGCATACCATGACAGAGTGCAGGAAGTGCAGGAAGTGCAGCTTGGCAGGCCTAAGCCTGGCATGCCCACAAAGGGGTGCCTGCCACGAAGACGGCAGCTCTCCTCGCAATCGCGACTAAGATGCCAAGAGGCGAAGGCGCCTGGGGCCCAGATGCAAGCGATAGCGGAAGCAAAGCTTCCCTCCGGTCCCTCCGCTCCGTGTGGAAATGGTTATGGCCATGGCAGTACAAAAGGGATGTGGGGCCAGGGCAGTTCCTCTGTGAACAAGGAGAGCAAATTCACACTGCGCCCAAAACAAGAAACGGGTCCTCGAGGCCGAGGCCGCAAGCGGAATCCGGAATCGGCCCGAAAGCGGCTCCGGCTCCTTCTTCGGCTTCTGCGATCGCTTCTCCTCGCTCTCCTCGCTCTGCTCGCTCCTCTCACAGCGCTGTGAGAGGCAGCGAGCGCTGACAAAAGCCTGCTCTCATTCTGCCCCGCCCTTCCACTCCAGAGCACCCGCTGCGGCGACGCTCGCTTTCACGGCCCTTGTGGCGCGCTCTGGCGCCTGCGCAGCTTCAATGTTTCCTCGCCCCAAAGCCTAAAACCTACAGCCCTCCCCTCCCACTCTCCTGGACTCCAGCTGCCTGCACCTGCCGAAGAGAGTCCTTTGCACTATGCTGCTGCTCGTTGGCCCTTTGGCTGCGCTGCTGCTGCTGCTGCGATTGCAGAAGCATCTGGGGAACTGTTGCAGTTGCTATGCTGCATCCTAAGAGGTGCCCGCAATGCCCAGCCCAACAGCTCCAGCAACGCTCGTTGGCACCAGCGAGTAGATGGATTGCCCAAGGTCGCGCCCTGGCTGCTGCACATGCCAAAAATGAACAAAGAAAAAGAGCGACAGTCTGTGATCTCGGTCCGGAGGAGAGAACACCTCGAGCGCCCGTGCCGGTCTCTTTCTATCAATGCCTGGTCTAAATGCATGCTCGGTCTAAATTCCTGGGAGGTCAGTCCGCAAGACCGATCTAGACTTCCTGGCCAAGGAAGACCTTGGCTTCCCAACTCTTTCTATCGACCAGCGATCAGATTCTCAACACAGCTGAGGAGATTACACCAGAAATTAGTTGATCAGTTGATCATGGTTCTAGAACCCACACCATCTTGGAGACTGCAAGACGCCACACGACGCTGTGCGCACAGCAACGAAACAACAGCCGAAAAGACCCAAGCCCTCCTGCATCCAATGTGGCACATTCCGAGGTGTGTCGCAGGGCACGAAACACGTCAAAGCATAACATCAATGTCACGGAGGCAGATCAAGTGCCTGCATGCACATGCCTACATAACTTCCGCATCGCAGAGCTCTGACCGAGTTTCAAATCTTGGAAGGCTCGGGCAATGGTTCCGTGCTGGCAGACCAGCTGCAAGCATGTTGCCATTCGTCTGTAGTAACCGCTTGAAATGGAGGTCTATGTTACATGCTGGGAGGCATGGCGACAAACACACCTCGGAATGGGCGCTGCAAGCTCATCCAAACACGACAGCAATGCAAGCTGCTTAAGCTCTATGAAGACCTCCTTCCCGAGAAAGCCCTAAACCCTAAACTGTGGACATGGCGTGGCCGATGTCAGAGTCTATATGACTCCTCTGCTCTCTGGTTGTAAACTTTCTGGCAGAGAAAATGCACAAGCCAGAAGACTTCGAATTGTCCCAGCTATTGTCCCAGCTCTGTGGTTGGAGGCTCGGAAGAGCGGTGCCTCAACTTCAGCCACTATGCAGGGAAACCGACCCCTGAGGAACGAACCGCTAGGAAGTTGGCCACCCTGAAGCTTTCCATCTTCAGGTCACCAAGGTCCCCTCTCTTGTCCTCTTAAAAGGAAAAGGACAAGACACTTGCGGGCAACATCTTGACAAGTCCTCAGTCTTTGTCTGACAGCACACAGTGGCCTAAGCCCTGGCAGACACAAGACTTCGCTGCGAAGCGAGCGCAGCGAGCACAGCGACAGCGCGTGGTGCTTCCAAATAAGGGAACCTATCGCCGCGGATTGGATGCCGTGAGCAAAGCAGCCTGCAAACCCTTCGGGTGCTTCATGAATACGAAATCAAGGTCCCGGATGCCGGCTTAAGTCCGGAAGGCGAGACAGACTGGCGGGCACCAACGGACTCGGCGGAGGATTCTCGCTCGGCGAAGCCGGAAGATCAGCCAGAGAGCCGGCGGAGCGTAAAGCATAGGGACTCAGAGGACTCCAAGCGAGCGAACTGAGGCCAAACAGCCTGCACGAGCACTGCATGCATGCCAGGAACCTGCCTCAGTTTGTGGGCAACAGAGCTGACACGCCGATTCACCTGAAGCATGCGTGGCCGTGGCCACGACCGATCTGCATGCAGGGTTCACTCAGAGGCTGAGACACCACCTTCGCGAAACGATCGAAACGGTGCACGAAGAAAAAAAGAAACGCCTTGGCCCTCGGTGTTTGCATGGAGCTTTCCCAGAATCAGAACCCGAGAAGCAGCCTACAGCAGCGCTCCAAAAACGCCCTACAAGATAGACCTTACGGCCCGCAGCTTGGTGTGGGCCTGCTTATGTCTGCTTCGGATGCGAATTCAGAGCGGCCCGTCGGACACCAGGATCTGATTTAATAGGCTTTCAAGCAGGGCTTGCACAGGTGCCGCGTCCTGCCCTTCTCACAGTCAAGCGGACATGCGAAGTTGATTCAAAAACAAAAATCATTTTGCAGCTTTCGCAACAAGGCTTGTAATTTTTTGGAAACTGTATGTTGCATTCGTCGTCCTCGGTTGGTAACGATGTACCATGTCAAGCGCTGGAACTGAAGCAACCTGCAGAAATCGCGCTGCAATCTTTGCATGCACACAATGCACATGTGCACGACGTAGCATGGTTGAGCCGACAAGCGCTAGGCGCCGACTGAGGAGCCACCCCAGCACCTGATGAGGGATGCACATAGAGAGACACGCTACTCCTGCAAGAAAGCATCGATACGAACCAAGGACACCACATCCGGCATTGCAACAAACGACATCGATGCCATTGTTTCTTGCAAGAACTCGCGATCATAACTCGTGAACATGCCTGAGAATTAAACTTGTGCTTTCGTATTGATGAAGCATACGTTCACACGGCAACAATCAAGTTTGACAAATACACAGTGGAGAAATGCCTTGACCATCACGATGAGTGACAGGCTTGAGCCTGCAGGAATCCACGGCCGTGCGCATTAGGAAACTCCAGACAACAACAAAGCATCAGCGAAATTGCATGATTTTATGCCTCGAGAAATTCCGCATCGATCCAATGTCATTCCGAATTTATCGAGATTCGAGATGTCAACGTTTAGCCCAATCAAGCAGACATATACACGGAATAATTTGCGCAACGTGTTTGAGCTCACTTCTCTTCGAACACGTGAGACCGCAAAAATTTGGACTTTCCGGCACAGCGAGGGATCACGCAATCACTTTAGACGAGGAGGCTTCTTCCACTTTAAAAGGGGTTGGGTGCAAGGCAAAAAATTCACAAGTGACGTCATGCCCGCCCTCAAGCGAATCGAGTTTGTTTTTGAACAACCAGAAACAAACAAACCTTTTGGTTTATAAAACGAAATATCGCATAGACCCGGTGTCACTGCGAATCTGTCGACAGGTTGTTGTTAGCCCAATCAAACAGACATGTAGATGGAATCATGTGCGCACGTCTGGGCTCAAGCGTTTTCGCACAAGTGAAAACGTAAAAATTTAGGCAGTCCGGCAGTGGTGTAGTGCTTTTCCCCAGTGGGCATAACGAAGGATCACATGATCCACGTCGGACGAGACTACTACTCCTCACAGGGGTTGTCCACCCTGCCCGCCCTTAGCCTGGGGCCACATCATGACCCAACTCACAACATGGATGGCTCACTCAGTGGTTTTCGCAACTGGATTGCATCTTCTTGTGCATTGCCAGGAAGCTCCGAAAGCTGACAGCAAAGCCATGCTGGCCCCCAGCAAACATGAACAGAATCACGAACTTCTGATTTTGAAAATTCACTCCTTTATTTCTTTGATGTGAAAAACATCCCATGAGAAAAACCGATGCCCTGATTTTTGTTTACGCATGCAAACAAAAATCCATCACATTAGAAATAAAACTTCATGCACCTTCGGTGGAGTTACGTTTTATTTCTTCCTGGGAAACCCGAGCCCCCGTTCCGGAAGGCATAATCGTCGATGAAGAAGGGACAGCCCCTATTCACATTGACTCTGAGGTTGACCCGTCTCTTCAGAGGATGCTCGAGCAATGGACAGGCCACACCCCGGTGCGCGCTCTGTTAGAGAGCTTTGACTTGCTGTGCATAGCAATCCCTAGATTCACCGGACAGGAGAAGAATGTCTCTCCTATAGCACTCGGCGAGACTCTAAAAATGCCAGTGTTTGTAAATCAAACCACAGAAGTGCAATGGGAGCCTTACATACTCCGCGCAGCAATCCTGCACTTTGGTCAGGAAAGCACATCGGGGCATTACAGAGCTTTGGTGAGCCACGACGGAGAGTGGTTCTTAGGAGATGACTCCCAAACCCCAGAAAAGTGCACCCTGGCCAATCCGATCGTGTGTCGCAAACTGCTATATTTTGTTTCTCGAGAGGCATAGAGAAACCGGAATCCAGCTCATAGCCTCACCAGGAAGCCGTGATGTCGCTTCAAGCATTCTTCAACAAGTCCATGGATGAGAGTCAGGCACCGAAGAGAGGCGAGCCAGACAGCACGGGCGGAGGATCTCCCCCAAAAAGAGCGAACGGTGGAGATCCTCTCCAACATTCGCAAAAGTCGAGCAACTCTCAGGGCTCCACTTCTTCAAACCAAAGCCAGAGCAGCCGTGGCCGTCAAAGAGATCCCCTAGTCAGTGCTCTGGCCAAGCTTGTCACCAGACATGATGAGCAACTGCTAGCTCTCTCATGCGATCTAACGTTTATCTTCTACATAAAACAAAGGAGCATTCGATCCTTCCCCTACTACACGCTGAAAAGAAAAGACTTCCGACCAGTAAATCTTCCATTGTCTCCAAGACAGCACCGACACAAGCTATTCCGAGAGCTGAAAGACAAACTGATCGCAGTGAGCAAAGACAGGGAAATGCAAGACCAGCTTGTTAGAGATGGAACGCTCAACTCCGAGGGTGAATGGCCCTTCTTGGAGTGGTCGGTCTTGGACCAATCGATGGTTGAGACACTCGACGAACCTCTCAACACATCGTAGGTGGTACAGGCCTGGGCGACATCATCGCCAGAATCTCGACAGATCCAGACCATGTCACTCTATTTCGCACTTCGAGACCACTCACGGAGACGATGTCAGGTGGACCTGTCCGGCTCCAGTTCTCAGCACGGTCTTCCAGTTCGGAATTCGGCTTTCATCTTGATCAATTACGAATTTAAAAAACAGGGATTGCAACCGTCACTCTTGATTCGTCAGATCAGAGAATTGATCTGAGATCAAACCCGAATCTAGTTGGCCTATTTTTGTGAAAACACAGCAGCAGCGCGCTGAACCCTCTTTTTCTCTCACGGCTTGAGCCAAAGTCGTAGCCGGAGGCTTCGTCAGTGAAACCTTTAAACACAAGGTGAAAACTGTGC
>CAJNDV010032528.1:14639-40105 GCA_905221635.1 Symbiodinium sp. CCMP2456 | reverse complement strand
AACCCCTAAACCCTAAACCCAAGTATCATGATCTAATTTTGTAGAACATTTGGAGCCCTCAGTTGAGGACGTCATATGGCGTCCGGTTCAGGTTTAAGGGTAGAAGCACTGGAAGTTGGGGTCTTAGTATTCGGGAGGCCCCTTAAAAAGGACCTTGTTACCCCTTCTTTCGGCCATCTTCTGTAAAGGGACCTGATTGAGAGGGTCTATATCCCCAATGATCCCCCTAATCCTAACTCTTAGAATTGAGGCTTTTGTGATGCAGAGCTGTGCGGGTTTAGCCTTTATGTCTCTGCAGCGTTTCCTGCACGGGCTTTGCAAGTGACGCGTGTAGGGATGCGGCACACGAATATGCAGGCAAGGCTTTCCAGAGTTTAAGCTGCGCGCGCTACTACGGTTGATGTGTCCGTGTATTGTTCATACATATATATATATATATATGGTTATAGTGGCCCTGTATATGTATGTGTATATATATATATAGCATAATTTGTAAACATGTATACATACACCGAATACACACATGTAAGGACCTGTATCCACATAACATTATTTGTGCTTTGCAGTCTTTGCATAAGCCGGTTCTCCGGCTGCCTCGGGTAGTTCCCAGTGTAAAGACTTTGCATTCTGCTATGTAATCTTCAAACCTTGCATTCTGCTATCTCGGTACTTAAGAGACCCTAAGTAGTTGAAGAACCCTTGAGCCCTAAACCCTTGACCCTAAACCCTGAACTAAACCCTAAACCCTGAACCTCGAAAGACCCTAAGAAGCCCCAAAGAAACTCCAGTCGGCCCGGCACCGCGGGCTCGGCGGGCAGCGCCGCCAGCGAGAAGCCACGCGGCAGGGATCCCCGGAGACGAAGCTTAGCATGGGTTTCAGGGTAGAGGTTTAGGGCTTCAGGTTTTTTTAGGGCTTCAGGGTATAACTTTAGCGTTTCAGGGTATACCTGGACCCTGAAGAACCCACAGTTTTTACAGATCCCTATCATGATTCCTTCATATGTCCTTCAAAACGCAGGTTATTTGGCTTCCAGGGTATAGTAGCAGGGTTTGGGTTTGGGGCTCCGCTTCCAGCCAAGACAGTCGAAGCTTAAGTAGGTAAGGCAACCTTGAGTTTAAGCGCTGGCCCGCAGTTCCCACATCAGCCGATGATGATGATGATGATTGCAATTGACATCCACGGTTTACATGGGTCCTGTCCCAAGGCGGCTATCCCAGGTCAAAGGTTGATATCAACGGGGTTCGGCAGAAACCCTAAACCCTAAACCCTAATTGAAGCCTCAGGTGGGCAATCTGGGGATTTTAGGAAACTGCAAGGATTTAAGGCCTTGGGCCTGCCATAGGGGTACTTATGATGAGGAACGGGGGGTTGTTGCAGGAGGTTCTTGAAACCCACACCTTCCAAAATCCTTTAACTAAGGAATGCACTTGAAATCATATTCGGGGTCCCTTTATATTTGAAGGTATATTCCTGAATATAATTTTAGGCGATATTGAAAAATCTGGGAAGGGCTACCCTAAACCCTAAACCCTAAACCCTAAACCCTAAACCCTAAACCCTAAACCCTAAACCCTAAACCTATCCGGGGATCCTCGCGCTCAGGGAGCCGCAGCCGAAGTGCCGCAGAGCATCCGCCCGGGGCCTCATTGACCGGCGCAGCAAAAGATCCAGTTTAGGGTTTAGGGTTTAGGGTTTAGGGTTTAGGGTTTAGGGTTTAGGGTGCTATAAGACTTCCAGGGTTTAGGGTTTAGGGCTTAGAAGGGTTCCGTAGGATTTCTGCTAAGGGTTCTGTCAGGACTCTTTGTAGAGTTGTTTCGGTGGTTTGGGGTTGTTGATTCCACTTCAATGTCCCACAGCTAAGGAAGATCCCACAATTGAGGGGAAGATTCTGTAGCACGGATCCTGGATAAGGGGCATTGTGTGTCACCAAAGAATGTTGTATGTGGGAATCCAGCGACAACATGACGAATTTCAAGGCTTTCGTTTCATGCCGTTGTGTACGGTTAGTCCTTCCGTCGTTGCAGGTCAAAGGCTTCTTGCCCAAACCGGCTACTATAAGGCTTTAGGGGGGCCTTAATAGTTAGAATAGGGTTTGGGGGTTCCCTTTGGACGACTGATGGCGACTGACTGCTCCGGTCTCGACTCGCCCATTTCGTTGGCTGGAGGTCTTAGGAGAGGCAGATGTTCTCTATAAAGACATGTTGGAGCGGTCCGACACCCAGCTAGCAGGCACCCAGGTCGAAGGCTATGTCTTGGGCTTCCCTTGTCAACCTTCCAGCAAGCAAGGCAAGAAGCGTCAGGGGTTCAAGGACTCAGGCACAGCCCTGCTGGACAAGGGTTTCAGGACTTTGATGACCTTGCTCCCTGCCTGGGCCAGCATGGAAAATGTCAGAGGCACCTTGTCCTACAAGGAAGCCTTGAACAAGGTCTTCCGTGACACAGGAGTATGCCCCAAGAAATGAACTGAACCAACCCCGCCTCACTCGGGCGTCTGCGCTTTGGGCTGTGTGTGCAACACTGTACTTTCGGAGGCCTCACAAGGTGGGATGAGATTAAGGATCCCTTATAGAAGGACTAGTTGCTATTTGGGAATATCCCACCTACCTTCATCCCACCTTTTAAGATCTCCGATAGTTCTTGCTTGTTGATGATACGAATCCGGCAGTACCTTAAGGACCTTAAACTATGGGAATTATGGTATATTATTTACTATGGGTAATGCAGGGTTCATATCATCAAACGTTGTTTCGGTTTAGCTTAGGACTTGGAGCTAAGGGCCTAGGCCTCAGGTTCGAAGGTCAACTGCTAAGCTTTGTCGGGCAAGCCTACCGTGAGGGGCTTTTTGCAAGACCCTGAAGTTTGTAGGGTTCAGAGTTTAGGGTTTAAGGGTTGAACCAACATGAAGCTAAGGTTGTGTGACTTAGACTTTTCTGGGTACATGGACCTGCACCCTGAGTGCTTTGAGCACAGGGCTCCTGTGTCGACCGTAAACCCTATAAGCCCTACACCCTGGGATTTAGGGTTGATTTAGGTTTAGGGTTTATTTGGGTTTAGGGGTTATTTGAGTTTAGGGTTTAGGGTTTAGGGTTGCCGATGGTTTAGGGTTTTGTGAATTTAGGGCTATGCGTTTATTATGATTTAGGGTTTTTCTGGTTCAATAATTTTATGGTGTACCCTAGACCCTGAACCCTAAACCCTAAACAATAAACCCTGAACCCTAAAACCAAAACCCTAAACCCTAAACAATAAACCCGGAACCCTAAACCCTAAACCCTAAACCCTAAACCCTGAACCCTGAACTCCGAACCCTAAACCCTAAACCCTGAACCCTAAACCCTAAACCCTAAACCCCAAACCCTAAACCCTAAATAAACCCTAAACCCTAAACCGTGCTTCATGCAAGGGTTTGGGGGTGAGGTTGGGTGAGGTTCTGAGAGACTCCCACACCCAAGCCCCCTTCAGGAAGTGACAAATCTTAAATGGTCGGACTTTTGGTTAAGAGTTTAGGGGTTTGGGTTTAGGGTCTAAGTCTAGTAACCCCGTACTTGTCTAACGTGATTTATGGTCTAATGCTTAATGAAGGGGTTCTAGAACCTACCATCCCACAACTATCCATTGTGGGTTTAGGGCTTAGGGTTTATGGTCCACCTATGAAAGAAAGTACATGCATGGATGGCCCGACCCGAACAAGCTCAAAGCCAGCGTTAAACCGACAAGCTCAAGCCTTTGTTTGGAACTAAACCCTAAACCCTTAGCGACGTACACACCCTCGCCCCTGATTCTTTGTTTCTCCGTCTCTGCATGTTTCTTCAAACAACAAAACTTGCTAAAGCCCCAACCAGCTGTGTCATTGCCTGGCGCAGACGGTGACAATCGATATCGAGGAACCCAAACTCTTACATGCCTAAATCTGAACCTCAGACCCGATAGCTTTTATGTGGCATTCTGCGGCAATGCTGGCCCAGCCAAAACACACATCAAATAAGCCCTAAGACCCCCAAGTCCATACCCCAGACCCTAAACCCTGAAAGCCCAACAACCAACCCTGCTCAGAAAACATGGTTCTGAAGACCTACACCACTAAACCCAGACCCTAAACCTGTTAGGCATTCTTGGCCAACTACAAGCTGGCATCCGCATGGCTGAGACGGGCCCCACGGCTCAGCTTTTTGGACTTTGGTTGTTGAGGGTTTGGGGTTCGAGGTTCAGGGGACCATGCTCTTTGCTGTGAGGGTAGATTAACAAGGGTTTAAGCAGTTTCAGTTCATTGTTTGCACTGGGAAATGTATTTCTATGATCGTTACTATTCGTTATTGTCAGTAGTTGTCAGGTTTCGCTCCAGTTCTTCGCCTCGGAAATCTCATGGGCGTCACGGTTTGTAACAGAGCTTTAAAAGGTCTTCGCAGGTGCGAGAGGCACCGTTAGGGCTTTAGGGTTTACGGCTGAGGAGACAGAGGTGAAGAATTCAAGCAGAAGTTCATGTCGGATAATGAAGGATGATGTTTTCGCTGCATTCTTTCGCTTTCTTCGGTTTCTCTTGAATACCTTGAGACCCTGCATTCCTGTTGAGCTGTACTTGAGTCGGGTTCGGTGCCGATATGCTGCACCAGGCATTTCCCGGCAACACCTTCAGGGTGCCTGCATGCAAAAGAGCTTTAAGGCTTTAGGGTTTAGGGTCTAAGGTTTAGGGGTTTAAGTGTTTTAGGTTTAGGGTTTGGGATTTGGGCTTTAGGGTTTAGAGTTTAGGATGAAGAGCTCAAGAGCTTCCAGCAAGGGACTGCGTTCAGGTACGGTTGTTGCAGGAAAGTCGGAACAAGGGTCTAGCTATACTCCAGAAAAGCCGGGGTTCTTTTCACAGATACTGCATCCGGTGAGGTTCCCAGTTCGAGGATGCAGGATCTCTACCAGCCCGTTCTGCGGCTTCGTCTTGGCGGTATCTTCCTTGGAACCCCAACAGAGCACGACACGCTGGATGGCAAAACTTTAAAGAAAAAGATGCGAATTGACAGAGCCTCTCACAAGAGCTCCAGGAGTCCTTCGAAAAGTCTTAAACCCTAAACCCTAAACCCTAAACCCTAAACCCTAAACATAAACCTTAAACACTCTTCGACAAAACCGAAGATAGAAGAGAAGGGTGGGCTCTTTGGGGAGGAGGTTGAGTTTTAGGGCAACCTTCAACCCCTGCCTGAACCAAAGCCTGAGCCCTAAGGCTTTAGGGTTTAGGGGTTTAGGGTTTAGGGTATAGGGTTTAGGGCTTAGGGTATAGGGTTTAGGGTTTACCTGCCCAAGTCTCCAGACAGGCGTGCAATTGTCATGCCTGCTCCCCAGCTGATAGCAAAGAGCCTGGGTTCAAAAAGGGTCCTAAACCATAAAACCTTCAACCCTTTTGCAGGAGGCAAAGACACCCCCTAGTAGCAGTTTTTCTACCGCCGGAGGCGCAGCTCCGTGAGAAGCTCCTTGCAGGCCGGCTGTGTCTTTCAGAAAGAGGAGGGGTCGAGCGTTTAGAGCCAAAGTTTAGGGTTATGGGTTCTAGGGTTTAGGGTTGAGGGTTAGGGTTTAGGGTTTTAGGGTTTAGGGTTGAGGTTTAGGTTTTACACGATTTACATAGGATGTTAGTAAGTGAGCCAGAGGGTGGTTTGGGAACTGTGTATTTTAGCACGGTTGGGGCCCTTCGTTCGGGATCAATCTCACGAACTCGCAACCCAAGTACTTTTGGAGGACCCTTGTCGACTCAAAGGGGGGAGGAGTAGGGTTTTTGTGAGTGTATGAAGAATGTAGGAATGCAGGGTCCTTATTGGCTAGAATAGGGTTTTGGGGGTTCCTCATTCTAAAAAAAACAATATCCCCCACACCCTATTCTAATTGTAAAGGCTCCAATAGTACCCTTCATGACGATGGCGTCTCTTGGCCAGAAGCAGATTTTTCTGTCGAGCGACGCTATGCCAAGGCGGCGTCGTGAGGATACCGAAGATTTTGCCCGACAGTGTCGCGCTGCTGGCTCTGAAGACGCTGCAGGACGGGCTTCGGGCCTCAAATAAACGCTAAACCCTAAACCCTACGTCTTTAAACTCCGGGAGCAACATGGTATTCTGGACACCTATAAAAGAGGTGATTAAACAATAAGAATAAAGTCCGGGAGCTTAAACAATCTGGGCCTAAATCTCAAGCACGTAAATCCCCAATCTCTAAAGCCCAAATACCGTCCCAAGGCCCTAAGACTTCGAAGTGCAAACGCCCAAGACACCCAAATGTTAAACCCCCGAATTCGCCCCGCGCAAAGCATTTTTAAGCCCTCAGCTCTATCCCCACCGAGTACTCTAAAGCCTTTATTCCGCAACCTCCGAGCCGAAACAGGCCCTAGACTGAACTTGTTGATTCTGAAACCCCGCCCGATGCAATCGAGATCGAGGGCTCCAAGAACCCTGGCCAAAAAAGCCCTAAACCCTAAACCCTAAACCCAAAAAAGCCCTGTAGGCTTCCTGGCCCTTCCTGAGCCCCAAACGCGCCAAAGCCCTACAAACCCCATCAGCCCCCTCGTAAACCCTGAGCCCTGCGCCCTGTAAGCCTTACACGCCGGATAAAGCCTCAGCCTCAAGGGACTAAACCCTAAACCCTAAACCCTAAACCCTAAACCCTAAAGGAGGGACCCTTAAAGGGACCTTTGGGGCTATAGAGGGGCTTTATGAGAAAAGCGGGTCCCTTCTAATTAGGGGTCCCTCCTATTGTCCCTTAAGAACCTTACTTGAGAAAGGTAGTAGCCTTCAGAAGATCCCTTCTGGGATCTCCTGCCTGTAGAAACCCTTTATAGGGGTTTAGGGGTTTTGGGTTTAGGGGTTTAGGGGTTTTGGGGTTTAGGGGTTTAGGGGTTTTGGGTTTAGGGGTTTTGGGTTTAGAGTTAAAGCCTTTACAGCAAAGATTTTGCGAAGGAGATGCCCCGAGAGTCCTGGAATCTCACCCAGGCCAACCGCGACGCATCGAGGCGGACCTGAGAATGGCGGGGTTATGGTTTCGCTTAGGGGGTTAGGGTTTAGGGGGTAAGGCAAAAAGGCGTCAGGGTTCAAGCTTTTAGGGTCCCGGGGTTTAGGGTTCAGGGTTTGATCTATGAGCTGTAGCCAGTCGTGCTACGGCTTGGCGCATGCTGCCGCTGTTTTCTGTCACCTTGCTGGCCGACTTCCCAAGCCCGGATGCAAAATCGGGTTTATCAACAAGGGTTCAAGGTTGAGGGTTTACGGTGTGGGGTTTAGGGTTTAGGCTTCAGAGGTTTAGGGGGTTGAGGCCTTAGCGTTGTTCAGGTTGTAGACTGATCATGGGCTGACCGTATAAGCCCGACATAAGCCCTGGCAAATTTTCACCCTAAAGCACAAAGGAGTTTGGGCTTCTGGAGATAGAGCCCAAAGCTTGTACCCAGAACAGTCCGCTTACATGGCTGCCCAAACAAAGGGTTACTGCCTATGGTACAACAGGGGTACGAAAAGGGCAACTTCCCAAGCCTAAACCGTAAACCCTACACCCTGAAAGCCTGTTGCATAAGCAAGGACACAGGTCGTCAGAAAAACCTTAAAGCCAAGACCCCAAAGACCAGGAACAACGTGGCACACCGCTTCTCCTCCCGACGCTTCGGCTCGGAGTGGCGTGGCAGAAAGGATTTCAGACTTTTCTGTAGCAGAATCGCAAAGCCTCACATAGGCACCTTAGCAATTAGAATATGGTTTTGGGGTATATCATACTATAACCAACAGAAGGAAGCCCAAAATAAGCATTCAGGCCCCTATAGTACCAATAACAGAAAAACTGCCACCAATTCCAAATCCCAACCTGATGTGGCCAGGACCCTCACCCACCTCTTCCGCGTCCTGGGTGAACTTCTCCCAGGCGCTCGCAGCTGGGTTTAGGGTAGAAGGTTGGGGGTTCCTTATTATAAATTATAGTATCATGCCAAAAAACCCTATTCTCATTATGAAGGCCCCTATATTACAATAGGGTATTGAGAAGTTGAAGCCCCGCTTCGAGTCGGGCTTGACAGTCACGTGGAGACTGACCTCCTTGGCAAGTAGTAGGTTCTGTTGGCAAGGCCTTTCTGAAAGCGTTGAATCTTATTCTGGTCAGTTCGACATGGTTTTAGGTTGTCATTTCGGTTGTGCCAAGTTTGGGCTGCGCTAGGACTTTAGACGGCATACAGCCACTGAGGGGGTTATGATTCGGGTTATGACTCTTTGGGGAATGAATGGCTGCGCCGTGAGGCCACAAGAGAAGTGGCAAAAAAGGGGTGTAGGTCGAAACGGCGGTGATGTGATTTGGAAAGTGCGGAAGTCCTCAGGGCTGACTCCCACAACCCAAATGTAGTGAATGCACTTCAGTTGGGTCACGGTCAAAACCCCGTTAGTCTAGGCTGTACTTTGGAATGACCCACGGCTTCGAATGTGTATGTATGTATGTATGTATGTATGTATGTATGTATGTATGTATGTATGTATGTATGTATGTATATGTGTGTGTATGTGTGTATATGTGTGTGTGTGTGTGTGTGCAATGTAATGTAATGTAATGTAATGTAATGTAATGTAATGTAATGTAATGTAACGTAATGTAATGTAATGGAATATAATGTAAAGCGAGTATATAAGCAAGCAAGCAAGCAAGCAAGCAAGCAAGCAAGCAAGCAAGCAAGCAAGCAAGCAAGCAAGCAAGCAAGCAAGCAAGCAAGCAAGCAAGTAAGTAAGTAAGTAAGTAAGTAGGTGCATGTGTGTATGTGTGTTTGTATGTGTATGTATGTGTATGTTTATGTATGTGTACGTGTATGTATATGTATGTCTGTATGTGTGTGTATATATATATATATATTTATATTTATACATCTTAAAAAATTATGCGGCCCTCAGGTTCTATTCGGCGGCCGCAAGAGCACACATCGATTGAGTTGTAGGGTTATGCAAAACAGGGTTTTGACGACGACTCAGTTCTGGTTGGTCTGTAGGCCTTAACCTTCCCGACAGGAAGAAGCCACGGAGTTTTGGAAAGGTTCTGCTTCGGCTATGTGCCATTACGCCTAAAACCCTAAACCCTAAAGATAAGGGATGCTGATCTTGAGAGGGGCTGTTGTTGGAGCTAGGAAGGACAAGTGAGAGAACAACGCTCCAAGGCAGCACAAACCCCGATTTATGATGGTGCGTTCCAGAGCCTACGGGCCTAAACGCTAAACTGAAGACATTCAGCCCCGACTCGTTGAGTTCTCCTGCGCCAGGTGAGCTGAACTCCTTCTCTGCAGGCCATTCAGGGAGAGCTCTGCAGCCCTAAGACACCTCCGCACAGAGAATCAGCAATTTGTTTTAGACTCTTAATGCATCGTGTATGTATGATCGATTTGAACAATACGTCATGTTGTGATGGGTCATGATCGGATAATGTATGATCGCTTTATGCCGAGCCTCATGTTGTCACGGGCGCACTTTCTCCTGAAGGCCTGGAACCGAGCAGAGAGCGATGGGTCAAGCGATACTGCGGATTCCTAGTAGAGTAGACCGTGTGCCCAATCTGCGGCTCTACCAAGCATTCGGGGTTTGGGTGAGGGCTTCGGTTTTCGCCTTCCGGGCTTGGTGTTCAACGTGTTTGAGTCCATGAGCCCAAAGAGGTCGGTATCTCCACGGAGATCACATCGAGAGGCACGACGACCGTCAGTACACCGATGTGCGCCGCGAGCCTACTCTCAGACGCCCAGAGCACCACAGAATGCTTTGCCGTATCCGGGAGGGCGGAGAAGCAAGCATGACAGCTCGCCCACACTGTATCTAAACTGCAGGGTTTGCTTACGCTGCGCCAGGCCAAAGCAGGCCGTGACAATCATCCGAACGGTGGCTTTCAGGTGTTGGAAGGCTCCCAAACCCAAAGGCCATAATTATCAACAAATCAATGTTATAGTATACTATAGCGCATTATAGTATATTCTAGTATGCAAGGCATGGAGGATGGATCCACGGTGCTTTGCTCCCGGACGGCCGTGGCCCCAGCGCAAGGCGTTGCCTGGGTTTCGAGTTTCGGGTCGAGGGGGCCTTATAGTAATTAGCAATACTATTTTGGGGGTTCCTGATCATGTTTATCGTACAATGGGATAATTATAGTAGAAGGGGCCCCAAACCCTATTCTGATGATTAAGGCCCCCTATTATAGAACCCTATCATAGATCTCCCATAGAACCCTCTAAGGATCCCTTTAAAGGAACCCTATTCCACTTGTTAAGGCCCCTATATTAGAGTTTCGGGTTTGAGGTTTCCGAGGTTTCGAGCAGCTTGGACGCTGGGGTTAAGGGTTTAAAAGGTCTGTCCATCTCATACGGCTAGGCATTGATTTATATGGTTTGGGGTTAGGGTTTTGTGCTTGCCCGAGTCTTCGTTAAAAAGCAGGGTTTAGGGGCAAACAAACCCCTAAAGCTTTGGTGGATGTGAATGCTTGAATGGCTGTGCCGAAAGTGGGAGACAAAGGCCCCCAAGCAGCCAGGCCAGACAATCCTAAATCCGACAGCCACTCTGCGGTAACTTTGTGCGGTCATCGGGTCTCTTGTTTTACGGTTTGGGATTGTGCCCATGGGTTGGGGCTTCTAGTTTGGAGTTTGTTCGAAGAAGGGTTTAGGGTGTGGGTCTACCATCCTCGGTCCAGGGTTCACGGTTCATTGCTTGGTTTAGAGTATGTTTTTGTTGCTCCAGGCCCATGGTTTGTTCCGAGTTTCAGTCATGACGTCTCGTATGTTGTATATCACATGTTATCTCCAGCCCCTGGCAACAAAGCCAGGCCGGGAGCAACAAGGTAGGACGGGGCAGCTAAGGCAGGATCAGGAGACGAGGCAAAAGCACTGGACAAAGAGTACCTTGGGAGATGTGGGGTTGAACAGGTGTTTGAGCATGTGTGCATTAAACATTGGCTGCACTGCGGGCATGGACGCCATTAGGGCCTCCACCTCTACAATTCAGGCCGGCTGAAGCGGAGCAAGCCACTAGATATCGCAGCTACCATGTCATTCCTTTCGTGGGCCGAACTCTCGTAAGTTGAATGACCGTGATTGTAGGACTCAGGCTTGCGGCCTCACCGTTCATGGGCTTCGGGATGCTCTCACGACCCCAGTGCCGGGCCTTCAGCCAAGGTCGCGGTGATCTGGTACCTTACGCCCGACTGGCGCAAGGTGAGCTTGGCCGAAGTTGAGTGGAGGGGGATCATTGGACTTAGATAGCTCGCTTTTTGTTCGGAGATGGTGCATTTCACAGGTGGCGCAAGCCTTCGCGAAGTGCAGGAATGGAAAGCTCTGATCGTCACAGCAGTGTATAAGGTGTTACAGTCAGAGAAATGCCAATAGCAGCTGAGTGAGAACGAGAGTGGCGATCTCAGCACTGAATGCCGTAGTTCCAATAGCTCAAAGCTTAAACACAAATCCGTAGACCCATGCCAGAACTCTAAACCCTAAAACCTATACCCCGAACCCTAAACCCTGAAGCCTAAACCCTGAAGGCGCTTTGCTTGTCAGACCGCGCTCGCCTGGCGGTCGGTGGTTGAATCTGGTTGGAGTTTCCCACAGCTCTAAAGTCCAATGACCTAGTCAGCGAAGAGGGTGGGAAAAAACTGGCCATAACAAAAACTCGCAAACCTACATCAACAATCATCTTATTCAAGTTAAAACCCACAGCAACAGCATACTACTTCCCGAGCTTTCAAGCAGGAGTGGGGTGGGGCCTTCCACGACTTGGAGACCGGAGAAGAGGCACTTCCGATGGCATCCAGCGGTCCCTAGCACTGAACAGTGTCTTAAACAAACCTAAACCCTTCAAAACCCTTCAACAACTCGAACAAAACCCCAAGCAATTTCAATCTCAGCAACTCAAACCAGCAACTCAAACGACGTCTAAACCCCGAAAACCCCAAGGCAATTTAACCATCCAAGAACTGTGGGCTTGGGGTGGAGAGAGAGGGAGAGAGAAATTGCCACAGGTCACCCGAGCATATCGCCCAAAAGCCTCACCCGGGTTCAGCAAATTGTGAGTGGCAGCGCTCCGGTTTATCAGATGTCAGGCCCCTCAAAGAGTCGGGATGAGATTCCTGATTCCTCGGTTGAGACATCGCACAATCTCCCCAACCCTCTCGAACCCCTCTCGGCCAATGCAGAACAGGATCTTTGGATTGGAAGTTTGGGGCCGTATATAGGGCGCTACCCACGGGTTTTTTGGTGTGCTTAAAGTCCGGAGAGGGGTCAAAGCGGTCAGAGAGTCGAGGTGAAGTAAAGGGTCCGATTGCCCGGATCACTATGAATTAGTGATTGCTTGTAAGGGTTTAGGGTTTAGGGTTTAGGGTGGATGCACATACCGAGGTGAATAGCTGCATAAAGAAGAAAGGAAACCCTTCTTGAAACCAGATTCTGCCCGAATTCAACACCCTGGTGGCCTTCAACGTCCCGCGCTTCCATGCCGCTCGCCTCTTGCAATCATGCGAGGCTGCTGAATTAATATAGGGGCCTCAAATAATTACCTGTATTATTTTGGGGGTCCCTTACTATAATTATAGTATAATGGACCCGAAAACCCTATTCTATAATTGTTAAGGCAATGATATTAATTGTGGGGATTTCAGGACTCTTGGAAACAGGGTTTGGGGTTTCTTATGGCACGTCTGGCTCGACTCGAGTCTGGTGGCACAAAGGGTTCAGATACCCTGATAGAAGCTATACATCAGTTTGGGTTTAGAAACCCTAAACCCTAAACCCTAAGTGCCGAGCATTGAACGTGAGCGAATGCGGGCACATGGGGCTCAAGGCTTTTGTCTGCCTGCTCCTACGGGCTCTAATTAGCAAGTAAGTGCAGCTTGTAGTAGTCATATATTGCAGTTGTTTCCAGAGCTACACAGATCGACGACTGAAGCCAACAACGATGCCTCAACGCCTAAGAGGGCCAGAACTCGCAACTTAAAGGCCCAAGCTGCCCCCTCCCCCTACACACACCCAAGCCAACTTCCACAGCAGACCTCTGAACCTCAGCAGTCTGAACTCAGCAGTTCAGCCTCAACACCCTGCCGGACGAAGCCACGCCAAGTCGCAAGACTCAATTTCGAAATTTCCCTGCAATGGCGGCGTGCCGGTCCTATGCGGGCGAAGACGGGCGGGCACCGCTTTTTGTGTTCTACGAGACCCTGCCGAATGGCTCGCACCCAGCATTCCAAGCCGCAAGGAGCTACAGAATAAGGAGCACAAAAATGGTATTGGGAATTATTTAGGGCCCTATATTAAGATTGTAGGGTTTGCTTGCTGAGTTGAGGTTCATTCTTGGTTTCGGATGTGTCGACGAAGGTTTTTGGTGGTGCACCGCAAATTGCAAAGCCCACACCTCAAGGCCACGTGTCATCGGCCTGCTGGGTAGGGCTTTCAGCAGCTGCCGGGGCTGAGGAGTCTCGTAAGGGATGCAGACGCAAGCACCATAGGGTCGGCGCAGGCCCTCGGCACCTGACGGAACAGCTCCGCTGCCCCCAAAATGACACTTTCGTACTTAGAGGAACGGCGGCCCAAGTCGCCAAAAAAAGGAAGCCCTGAATCCTAGAGGTCCTAGAAATCCCTACGGTTCGTACGACGCGGATGCCCTGACGCCCAGGTAGCCGCCCCGTCCTTGGATCCAGCTTCGGGTCTTTGCTTCCTGGCCTGTGGAAGCTAAAGAGACGAAAAGAGGTGGGTGAAGAGAATTAAAGCATCGCTCTGTCTTTTCTTCTCCTTACTGTAAGTAGGGTCTTTTGTCCCACCATGAACCAGATGGATAGAAAAACCACCACTTTCGGTTTGAACCAGAATAAACCACGCACGACTTTCAATGGTTTAGGTTTAGATTGCTAAAAAATTGGGATTTTTTTTGGGTCCGCTTCCGCTCGTCACGCCAAAGGACACTCATTAAGCAAAGGAAATAGGGAAAGAAAAGGAACGGAAGCGCGTGCTTGTTCCTTTCCTTATGGCCTTATCATGCACAATGTGGTCTGTTATGCCAGCTCCAGATTGTGTGGAAAACGCATTGAGGGAATGAAATGAAAGGAATGTGAATGTGGGTTCCTGTCGAAAGTTCCAGACCCACATGAGCCTGTTGAGGTTTCTCCTTACATGAAGAGAAGTTGGCTGCCACGCTAATCCTAGACATTGTGAGAATACCCTGAACCCCAAACTTTCTGAGCCGTAAGATGATATAGCACTTGGCACTAGAGAGACAAAGGCCATAATAGATTGAAAAGGGAAGCAAAAAGGGGTCAGGGCATCCGTCTGGGCTTCGTCCCAGGAGCCAGCCGCTTCTGCCCAGCCCTAAACACTTGCCCCTCACTGCCACCGAGAAGCGCTCAATCTAAGCCCCAAGGCCCTAACCCTAAACCCCACACCCTCAAATCCCAACCGCAAAAAAAAGCCCTAAACCCTAAACCCTAAACCCTAAACCCTAAACCCTAAACCCTAAACCCCACACCTCAAATCCCGACCGCAAAAAACATGCCCTGAAGCTTGAAGCCTCCCAGAAGCGATGCCAGCCACTTGCCGAAGGCTTCTACCCGCAGCTGAGCTGTGCCCAGGAGTCGTGCTGCCTAGCAGACCGGTGGGCTCCTGGCCAAGCCAAAGAGGATGTTAATTAGGGTTCAGGGTTCAGGGTTTAAGGTTTTAGGGTTTGGGGTTTAGGGTTTAATAATTAGGGTTCAGGGTTTAGGGCAGGTAGATTGCCGACAGGGTGCCTATCTCTATAGCAGTTTACAAGGGACGCAGCCTGCCCCATGCCGAGTGCCCTGAGCCGGTTCATTGCAGTCCCAACTTGGAGTCCTACTGGGTGTGACCATTCGGCCAGAGACGTATCGCATCTGCGACAGCAGACCAGGTCGACAGGCACTTAAATCCCTAAACCCTAAATCCTAAATGACTCTCAGTCCGATGTGGACCCGCAGATATTTTTTCAGTGATGGTCGTCGTGGGTCTTGAACTTCGGGCAGGCCCTTTAAAGCAGAAGCCACGCAGAATCAGGTGGATGACTGCAGCCGTCCAATGACAGAGAGTATGTATGTTTCTATGTATGTAAGTATGTAAGTATGTAAGTATGTATGTATGTATGTATGTATGTATGTATGTATGTACGTATGTATCGGTCTGTCTGTCTCCGTGCCTCTCTGCCTGGCCTGGCCTGGCCTGGCCTGGCCTGGCCTGGCCTGGCCTGGCCTGGCCTGGCCTGGCCTGGCCTGTCCTGTCCTTTCCTGTCCTGCCTGTGTCTTCCTGTGTCTGTCTGTGTCTGTCTGGGTCTGTCTGTGTATCTGTCTGTGTGTCTGTCTGTGTCTCTGTCTGTCTGCTTGTCTGTATGTATACACACTACAGACACGCACGTGACATACATGTTCGATGAACGGGTGTATGCTCGTCGTTCTTGGCATGTGTATCCCAAAAGTCCTCGTGTGAAGAAAGACACCTTTTAAGGTATGAGCCATTGAAAGAAGAAGCCGAAAGTTGAATACAGCGTTCTGAGCCTAAGTTTCGCGATCATATGCGCGTATCGCCCATATACAAGTTTGCTACCAACACATGCATGCTACCAGATTACAAAGGTCCCTAGAGTAGCAGCCGCTGAGGTGCATGACACCGAGTTTGCCTCCACCAGCTATGTGAACTACAGCTCCATGGCGGTGTACATCCTCTTCACGGCTTCCCGGCTGCGCATCGGCGTCGCAGGTCTAGGGTCCAGGGAATTTCAGAGTTTTTGGGGGAGATTTGTTTTAATCGCTCTAGGGTTCAATCTACAGAGGGGCCATTATGGTTGTGAGCAACTACTACTTATTCAGACCTCTTTCATTGGGTTTCGAGGGTCCAGGAGAGGCAGTCTCCAGCCGTTGGCCTTCTAGGCGCATTTAGGACGTGCCATTGGATTGGGACAGTTTGCAGATGCAACGACTTGCAGCAGTGATACTGAGAGGCATGCAGAACAGCAGCAGTAGCGGCAAATATTGAGTCAGGGCAGCATTGTAACAGTCAGGGGAACCCCAAAGGGAAAAAAGCCCTAAACCCCAAAACCCAAAAACCTTAAACCCCAAACCCTCAAAGCCCAAAAGCACCAACACCAAACAGATCTGGCTCCAACGCTGGGTGCGCACCGTGCGCCCTGGGGGAGAGTCCCAGACCACAGTGCCGGTGTCCCGGCCTCCGCGACCCGGCACAAGGTGGAACACATGGGTAGTTTTCTAAATTAGGGTCCCTTTTAGGGTCCTTTTTATATCGGTGCCGCACTATATTGGGGACCCAAAAAGGGACCCTAATTTTGAGAACTACCCACATGGTTTCTTACAGGATTCTGGTGGGTTTTGGGTGGGGTTCTTATAGGGTTCTTATAAGGTTCGATGGTACCCTAAAGCATACACCCTAGACCCTGGTACAGGGTTAGAGACATTAGGGCCTTTGCAGGGTAGAGGGTTCAGCACTTAGGGCAGCAGTCCCTGGCCGATGCAATAAAAAGGGCAGCAGTCATGTTCTGCGGCTCCTGGCAGTGGACGGAGGCACTAAATCATGACGATGCCGTTCATGTGGCCCAGTGGCAAGGCTGTGCTGCTTGCAGGTGGAGGACAACCCTAAACCCTAAACCCTAAACCGTGCTCATGTCGTCCCGCCCGGATTCCTGTACCCTGAACCCTAGGCTTCAACCCCATGCCCAAGAACCTTAGGAATCATGAGACTGCCCAGGAGTGGTGTCCCAGAGCATCTGAACCTGCTGGGCGTCTACTTGGGTGTGCGACTTGGTGGCCAGAAACCCTAAGAGCAGCCCCCATGTCGAGCGTCGATAGCGCCGTAGGTTTATTGAATCATGAATTTATAGCACGACGGTGCCACAACATCTTGTGCCGATCTTCCGTCCACCTCTTCAACCCCCAAGATGTAGAGTTCTATGCGCAGATTTTGGCTTTAGGGCTTCAGTTCGGAGTTTGTTGGGTTACGTACCTGGGATTCTAAAGGGTAGAGGGTTTAGCTTGCGCTCGGTGCCGCCGATCCTGAGCATGCTGTTAGTCATGATGATTGGTACTAGTGAGTTACTGTGGGTTCGGGTTCTAGGTATCATGAGGATGGTCGTTATCGTTTTTGCCAGTGGCTTTATTGTCATGAGTAGTATTATTGTTATGACCAGTACTATCATTACTAGTGTAACTTTTTCAACTAATTTTCCTTCTATCATCAGCCAGCAGGATTATTGTCATTTGTCAATTTTTTTCTCATAGCTACTCTTGATTTCTATTTTCATTCCTATGTGCGATCACTGCTTCGAGTCGATGGTTCGACCCACTCGCTTGCGCTATGTGCTTTGCCCGTGCCCCATTTCCCTGCAGACTCCTGGCACAAGGTTTAGGGCCTCGGGTTTACATAGTGTTTAGGCTTAGGGTGGGGTGTAGGGCTCAGGACTTAGAGCTTAGGCTCAGGGTTTAGCAAGGCCTCCTCCGGACCGGAATTTCTAGGCATCGAGGTACTGCGCTACTCCGCAAGAGTCTGTAACATCTGGCAGGCTAGGAAACAGGGCCTGCAGCTCGACTTTTTCGGGCCGGGGATGTATTTACTGTCACTGTCGTTAAATGGGTAGTTTTCTAAATTAGGGTCCCTTTTGGGGTCCTTTTTTTAACAATAATATGGGTGCCGTACTACATTGGGGCCCTACAAAGAGACCCTACTTTAGAGAACTACCCACATTGCTACTTAAACCCTAAACCTTAAATTAAACCATGCTACCTAGGGGCTCCCCTGCAGACACGGTACTGTGCGATAAAGCAAAAAAAACCTGCTACTTACTGGTCTCCAGCCTTCCTCGCCTGAGCCAGGATTGCCTCGACTGTGGTTGGCATCGCCATGGCCCAGAGCACTCAGCTGGCCCTACCCGTGCCGGAAAGGAGCTTCCTAAAGGGATGCCCTAAAGGGGCAAACAAAACCCTAAACCCTAAACCCTAAACCCTAAACCCTAAAACCTAAACCATCAAAATGGCTACAGCCTGAGCCTTAGTTCAAGGAGCTTGTCTAGCAGAAAGAGAATGAAACGCACACGCAGCCCTTCAGCTACTGCGACACCGCAACCCCACGGTGCAACAGTCACTGAGACCTGCTGTGTCTCACGCAGACTTAGGAGCTCCAGTACATGGGGGTTTCCGAAAATAGGGGTTTAGGGGTTTAGGGTTTAGGGTTTAGGGTTTAGGGTTTAGGGTTTCCGAAAATAGGGGACCCTAATATAGTACCCTAAGTAGTAGGATCCTTATAAGGACCCCAAATAAGGTACCCCGAATTTTCGGAAACTCCTACATAGCGCGTTCGATGACAGTGATGATGATTCTGCTGCCGTCGTGACTGCCCAACCCGAACCCCCTGTCCTAGTGGACTCCTCGTCGGATGATGACATGACCATGGGGATTGACGCCGTTTCTAGATCGACCTTAGCCAAGCTGGCAACTCACGGGGAGGATGATGTGGGTCGTCTCTTTCTATCTGTTGGAAATGCATCAGTCAAGCTTGCGCTTGTGCAATCAATTGACGATGAAATCTCGTTACTGAGCCATCTGAGCTGTGCCTTGATACTGTAATTAGGTGCGTTCAAGCTTTCCTTTTACAACCTCGCCTGTGAGCATAGTTCTCTGCCATGCGAGAGGGAACAAAACCCTAAACCATGAGCCCCTAACTGTCGGTTTCGGGGTGGAGGAACTCCATGCTGGCAGCAACCGCTTTTCTGACTCCGATGAAGGACATCTTCCAGCCGCCTGTCTTTGGGCCTTTTAGGGTTTAGGGTTTAGGGACATCTTCCAGCCGCCTGTCTGTGGGCCTTCGGCGTGCTCTTGCTTCTTTGCCGGCTAATTAGCGCACTGTAATATTAGGCTTGCATGTGACTCGCGATTACAAGACGTTGCAGTTCGTTATGGTGTAATGAAGCACGCATCACTGTATACGTAACTGCTACTCGGCCATCCCTTTAGGCTGTAGCTGTAGCTGTATCTTGTAGTCTGTGCAGGCGACCGCGCGGCTGACAGACTCCGAGTCCGTGAGAGAGAGAGAGAGAGAGAGAGAGCGCTAGAGAGAGAGAGAGAGAGAGAGAGAGAGGGAGACAGAGACAGAGACAGAGAGAGAGAGAGAGAGAGAGAGACAGATGCCGACCATGATGATGCTAGTGACTGCAAGTGGTGGTACGGCTGATGCCAGCAAGGATATGGCAACAGTGAGGGTGGCGGCGGTGATTATGATGGTAATTAGCGCCGATGCCTATGCCGAACAGAACATGATCGACATCGAGATCACGAAATAGAGCAGCAGCAAGATCAGAACCCAAGGAAGCAAGGTAGCTTTGAAAAACCCAGTGATGGGAACCTTATCAAGCCTTGTTGTCTTACAGTTGTGGCTCCTGGCATCTGCATTGGACATTCGTCCACGTGGGTACTGGAGCTGCTGGTGCTGGTCTTTCGTTGTTGAGCAGTTGTCGTTTTGTTGCATGCCTTTGAGCCACGGCGACCTTCCAAAGCATCTGTGTCAAGCCAAAGTGCCGAGGTTTCTTGAGGACACCACCATGGTGAAGATAACCCACGCCATGGGTGTCGGTGACTTCTCCGCTGTGAGGTCTATATTCCTGCTTGGTGTGCGGCCATGGTGTACATCAGCACAGTTTTTGTTTTGGTCTTTGGGTGGCTTCGTCGCTGCCGTTCTGGACAGTGGGGTTTGCGCGATCGCTAGTGTTCGGGGAATCTTTGGGGCTCGTCTGCCAGGAATCGCCAACCTGCAACTGTCCCGCCAAATTCCTGAATGTAGGTTTGGTGGGCTCGCCTGCGGTGTCGTGGGCGCAAGTTTGCCTCCCAGCTGCACTTGGCCGATGACCCCAGCAAAAGTAAAACTACCCACGTGGTAATTCATTCTGCCTCGCTGGCTGTAGCACTTGTTTGGAAACGGCTTTTGTTGGGTCTTACATGGCCGGAGCTGTCAAAAACTGTACATTCCGCAATCAAAAAATTCGGCAATATAGAAGCCTGAGTAAATGACTTCTACCATGTCTTCCGGTTCTATGTCCGAGCCACTAAGTAGTTTAATTGTACCATACCGCACCCCGAACCCTGTTCTAACTACTAACCCAGAGACTCCAATACCCCTTAATTAAGGAATATACCTTAAACTATAGTAGGATCCCTAATATGATTTAAGGTATATTCCTTAATTAAGGGGTTTTGGAGTCCCTGGGAATGCCCCTACAGCAGGTCCTGCCACGCACAGCGACCCTCGAGCCATGCGTTTGTGTCACCTGCATATTTGGAACACAAACCCACCACGGTTTAGGGTTTAGGGTTTAAGGTCTAGGGTTTAGGGTTTAGGGACCAACACCTGACCTTTCTGTTATTTAGGCCCGAGCCCTCTGGTTTTGAATTGGAGTTGCTTTTTGGGAACACGAAAACAGCAAGCCGGCACGGAGCCGAGAATGACACTGCTGGCGTATTGGCCCGCGGCCATCGAAGTGCTTCTTGCCCCAGGTTCAGCGCAGGCGGAACTGTAGCGGTCGTGAGTTTAAGACCCAGGCTGCAGGGTTTGGGGCGCAGTTTGACGCTGATTGGATGTGGTGGGGATGTGGTCAATTAGGGCTTTGGGTAATCTTGCTTGTCGAGTTTTTGAATGACATTCTGGAACGACGTGGCAGGATAGCAGGGCCCGGCGGAGCGTTGAAAGCAGTCATTGAATCAGGAGTGCGGACGAAACTTGAGAAGACCATGAAGCTCCTGGTGGTTGAGATGCTACGACACAGAGAATGCTATGTTCAGTTTGAAAGCTGCCTAACTCGTGGCCCAAGGCTCATGGCAGCGGTCTGTCCTTTCTGGCAGCACGTAAAAATAAGAATCTCGGGATCTCGTGTTTAGGGTCTAGAATAACCCGTGAAGATGCTGAGACCTCGAGCGGACGGAAGCAACCTTATAAACCTTCTCGAAGTAGTCATATGGAAGTTTCCGAAAATAGGGGACTCTAATATAGTACCCTAAATAGTAGGACCCTTATTATAAGGACCCCAAAATAAGGTACCCTAATTTTTGAGAAAGTCCCATATCCCTACGAAAGCCCGCCAAAACGAGACAGTGCTCCGAGAAGGCACAGCTGGAGAATCCGGGCTGCGACCTCCTCCCTTCTGCGACCGAGGTGAGGAGTCTCAAGAAGGGTTTAGTGTTTGGGGTTTAGGGTTTAGGGTTTAGGGTTTAGGATTTAGGGTTTAGGGTTTAGGATTTAGGGTTTAGGGTTTAGGGGTATGAGGGTTTTTGATCTGATGATAGTTTAGCATTTCATGAGGCTCTACGTAAGAAGGAAGATGATTGGGTTTTTGGTGAAATTCCTTGCGCTTTTATATGGCTGGTTTGTGTTTGACGGTTGGACACCTTGCAGAAACTTCTGACAATCTAGAGTCTAGAGAGAATCGGCAGTGCTAAACCGTGTGACAACATAGATAGGCATCTCAGAGGTTACAAGTGCGTGGGGCGTAAAGATTGGCGTGGCTAGCGGCGGCTAGCGATACTATTAAGACTCGGGGCCCGTGTGAAGTGGCAGTGAGCTTGTAGATTCTCCGGGCTGCTTCGGATTGACGAAACCTTAAACATCAAAGCCTTAAGCCGGAAACCTGCAGGTTGTTCGGCTTTAGCCCTCCATGGCTCAAACTTCCCCCGAATCTTTCATGAGACCGCGAGCTATGCCGTTAACGGCACAGCTTCTTATCTTCCATGTGCACCTCCTGGTCGCGAATGTGATCGGGCAAAATTGTCATTACCAGGTCGGGAATGTGAATGCTGATGCGGCGGCCAGTGCCGGGCAGACCTCATGCCTCATACAGCAGCGTGCAGATACCGGCAAAGCCGTGATTGAGCCGAAGGAGTCGCCTTTCTCTCCTGCACAGTGGCAATGCATTTCGCAATACGGTGCAAGCGTGGATGCCGATCTTCCTGGTTTCGCCCGGCGTCTCGAGCAAAGACGCTTTGGAGGCACCGGCAAGGCCAGCACGGATGGCTCGGTCATCTTGGGCGCTGGCTTTGGCACCACAGCGACGCGATCTCTGGCAGCTTTTGCTCGCCAGCTGGGACTCGCTGTGCACCACTGCAAGCAGGGGAAAAGAGAAGACATACCGGAGTTCTGGATGCGGCTGATGAACATCACGAGCATGCAGCACCCGAACGGCCTGGATGGCTGCCTTTCCGCCGTAGATGCCATGAACTTTTCCGAGGCCTTTGACCAGGGCGACGACCTGCTTTTGGACACCCCGATGGCGGAGCATTTCCTTGACTTCTACGCCGTGTCACCACAGTCTAAGGTCATCCTTACCAACCGCAATGCGGTGGATTGGGTGAAAGCCCGGCTTTTGTGGGATGAGACCATGGCCGCCCCACTCCACAGCCCCTGTGGCATGAAGCTCCAACCCATGAGTCCGGAGACGGCGGTCCGCCTCTACGAGGCACACAATCGACTCGTCCGCTGCATCGTCCCAGCAGAGAAGCTCACGGAGATCAACGTTTTCGATGGTTCCTCTGTTCAGATTTGTTATAGGTCCTTATAGGTACCTAAACCAAGTAAGGAATAGAACTTTCGATTTTTGATGCTACTCCAACCATGAGCTAGGTTCAACGCTTGATGTTCCGGCATTGTCAGATTTCCTCGGCAAGGGGCGACCAGAGTTTCCGCCGCTCTTCCCGCGAGTGAGCGATCAGCGCTGGGGTGACGAGGCCAAGAAGGACTTCGCCATTTGTGTCTAGGCCTTTGGGATCTTTTATGTTTTCCCTGAGGGGCCTTAGAGGGATCTTGTGTAGGAGCATTTTTGTCAGAGGTTTTGACGGGCCACATAAAGGACGCTGATCTGGATCCTACCCTGACCGGCCCTAGCCTAAGCTCGCAACCGCTCAAATCCTAAACCCGAAACACAAGAGCCCTAAATCCTAAACCTTAGACCCTAAACCTGACCAAGCCAACAAAGCCCTAAAACAAGGTATCACAGGGCAAATACGCCGGCTGGAGCTCAAGACGAAGGTGGAACGTCTCATTCGGCCTCTCATGGAAACTGGGTTCTGGACTACCATACTGTAGGGGTTTAGGGTTCTGTTGGATCTGTTCCTTAAAGGATGCATTATACCCCAGACCCTAAACTCTGCACCCTAAACTTCTTTCTCCTTGGTTACTTCAAAGCCCAGGAAAGCAACTTCCGGGTCGTTGTAGCTCTCGTCTTGGACCCACGTGCCACAGCTTCCTACATCCATCGTGGTTCAGGAGGGGCTGAGGGTGCTTTTTGTACGTGGTTTGTTTGTTTGTTGGTGTGTTTGGTTTAGTTTGTTGCTGGGCCTCTGAGTGCGAATTCTCAGACCATGTGTGAGTCGGCAGCTCACGCTCCCCCCGCTCAGTCAGTCGCTTCGTTGGTTGGCCTGTCGACTCACGCTCCCAGTCAGTCAATCAGTCGGTCAGTCGACAGTCTGCTCTTTTGCTCTGGGCCCCTTACCTCCGCATGAGCCTGGGTAGAAGTGCATTGTGTGTATATATATAGAGCACCCACAAGTATACATATATATATATATATACGTGTGTGTGTGAATATGTATATAAAAATATATATATATATATGTGTGTGTGTGTGTGTATGTATGTATGTATGTATGTATGTATGTATGTATGTATGTATGTATGTATGTATATATACACATTGTCCATATTATGTATTTGTATATATATATATGTATATACATACATACATACATACATACATACATACATACACACATACATACACACATACATGCATGCATGCATGCATACATACGTACGGAGAAAGGGGCTCGTGCATATATAATATGAATATACATACATACACAGATATTTGTACTTGCAGCTATACTTGTCTAAATACTTATACATGTAATTTACGTACATGCATATGTATATGTACATGTATGGGTACAATATCTTGAGTTTTCTGCCGATCTGTCCTATTTCGAAACGGCTTCTGATTAGATACGACTTTCCTATCGGACAATGGTTTCCCATTGGATAGGGTTTACCTATTTGGGTTGTTTTTCGTATTGCACAATGAATTAGGCAATTCTCACTCAGAATTTATTGGTTAGCTTCGACTTCATGTTCCCAGCTCCAAAAGAAAACTTTAAATTAATACTGTAGTGTACGTGTACTTATCTAACAGGCACATATGCCCATGTTTGGGTTTTAAAACTGCATTTATACGCATGCATGTATATACTTATTCTCAGGTAGGTATGTATGTATTCATGTCTGTCTTTGTTTAGGTGTGCAATTATGTTTGTTTGTGGTCATAATTGTAATTCTGTTGGTGGTTATGTCTACACTTATGTTCATATCTACATATGTACCTGTATGTGCACATGGCATCTTGTGACCTGGCGAGGCATGATATGGCATGACATGATGTGATCCGATTTTGAATTGGGCTTGCTATGTTACGTTTCCGCCGAGTAAGCATGACCATGCAAATGAGGGAGCGTAAGATTTCATAGTTACAAGCTTATGCACCCTATCTACAGACTGCTTTTTTTGCACAAAGAAATGTGCGACACAACGTCCATATGGCATATACAGTATGTACGACATCTGTATACCTATCATTTTGCATTGTGTGCTGTGCTCTTTCTTTCTTCCCCTTTGTATGCGCCGTTGTTTCGTCGAGCAAATATTGATTCATAGAGTTCTTAGTAGTAGAAGTTGTATTAGAAGTAGTAGAAGTAGTAGTAGTAGTAGTAGTAGTAGTAGGAGTAGTAGTAGTAGTAGTAGTAGTAGTAGTAGTAATAGTAGTAGTAGTAGTAGTAGTAGTAGTAGTGGTAGTAGAGCAGTAGAAGAAGTAGTAGTAGTAGTAGTAGTAGTAGTCGTAGTAGTAGTCGTCGTCGTCGTCGTAGTAGAAGTAGCGGGAGTAGTAGTAGTAGCAGTAGTAGTAGTAGTAGTAGTAGTAGTGGTAGTAGTGGTAGTGGTAGTGGTGGTAGTAGTAGTAGTAGTAGTAGTAGTCGTGGTGCTGGTGATGGTGGTAGTAGTAGTGTAGTAGCAGCCGCAGCAGCAGCAGCAGCAGTAGCAGTAGTAGTAGTAGTAGCAGCAGCAGCAGCAAGAGTAGGTTTAGCAGCAGAAGCAGCAGCAGCAGTAGCAGTAGCAGGAGGAGTAGTAGTAGTAGTAGTAGCAGCAGCAGCAGCAGCAGCAGCAGAAAGAGTAGGTTCAGCAGCAGCAGCAGCAGCAGCAGCAGTAGTAGTAATTGTCGTCGTCGTCGGCGTCGCAGCAGAAGTGGCAGTAGTAGCAGTAGCAGTAGCAGTAGATTAACAGTAGTAGTGGTAGCAGTAGTAGTAGTAGTAGTAGTAGCAGCAGTAGTAGCAGTAGTCGTCGTAGTAGTAGCAGCATTCGTAGTGGCAGCAGCAGTAGCCGGAGGAGGAGCAGCAGTAGTCGTCGTCGTGGTGGTGGTAGTCGTCGTCGTCGTAG
>CAJNDV010032528.1:0-14539 GCA_905221635.1 Symbiodinium sp. CCMP2456 | reverse complement strand
GTAGCAGTAGCAGTAGTAGTAGCAGCAGAAGTAGCAGAAGTAGTAGCAAAAGGAGAAGTAGTAGTAGTAGTAGTAGTAGTAGTAGTAGTAGTAGTAGTAGCAGTAGTAGTAGCAGTAGTAGTAGCAGTAGGAGTAGGAGTAGCAGTAGCAGCAGCAGTAGCAGTAGCAGTAGCAGTAGCAGTAGCAGTAGCAGTAGCAGTAGCAGTAGCAGTAGCAGTAGCAGTAGCAGTAGCAGTAGCAGCATTGTCTTTACATGTTGTCTCGTACGTTGTTTTAATTTTGCAGCTGCTGCACATGCTGTGTATGTCAGATCTGCTGTTGCAGTTGCCAGGAAGTGTTATGCTGATGTTATGCTAAATATTAAGGAAGTCGGTTGCAGACTTGTGATCAGCCACCATCGCTTACTGTGCCGGGGCGGGGCGGGGGAAGGGTAGGGGTTTGTAAATATGATCAGTCGCCACCGCCTGGGCTAGGGGGGGTTTCTACGAACTTTGAACAATCGCCATCGCCAAAGGGCGCCGTCAGGTGTGAGAAACGTGCTCAACCGCCATGACCTAATTATGGGGCTGGTTTGAGAAGTGTGATTCTGCTAAAGGCGGGAAAACTGTGAATCATTGTAGTGAATCCATGGGCAGGTTCAAGAGACGTGATCAACACCTCATGGCGTGAGGTGACGGGTGAACAGGGGCGGGCTTGAGAATCGTGATCAGCTGCCATCGCCTAATGACGGCGCAAGCGTAATAACAGTGATCAGCGGCATCCCCTAGTCTGAATTGAGACATGTGAGCTACTGCCGTCACCTATCGAGGGACGGGTTTCAACATATTGATTGACCTGCCGCGACACAGGACTGCAACCCCAAAGCCACTCTCAAAAAGACAAGCAGACTAATAATTTCGCAGTTGTGTTTCATGTTCCTTTTTTTCGTGCGATGTGCTCGGTTTTTGAAGCCACTCACCGCCGGAGCTTCGAAGTAGACTCCGAACTGGCGTTGCTTCCCTGTCTTGTCTCGGCTTTCGCGTCGAAACGAAGGTACCACAATCACGCAGTTTTCCTATCAGTGCTGTTGTGTGCTCTTCTTTGATCAAGAGGTGTGCGCCGTGCCACTGTCAAAACTGCTTTGAGAATAACTTCATCCGTTTGGCTGTCGCCATGTCTGTCTCCATGATGGACCAATGCCAAGAGCGAAAGAACCTTTTGCAAGTAGCCTCGTCCTGGTAGCACTGGTTTAATCTCCTAGGTTGAACGACCAAGCCAAGAAACCAAAAGCACTCCTAACATACCCAACTCTAGCTTCGAAAAAGCCCCAATCCCTGTGCCTGTTGCAGTTTCTGTATGATCCCGACAGCAACAACGAAACAAAACACAAAAATAGTGTCAGCCAGCACCTCAGAAAACTGGGTTTTCCAGGAGAGCGCTTTGACGACTTCGTCGTGGTGGACGGCAATTTCTCAAGCCTGCAGCAGGCAGCCGAGATGTTCCCAAGCGGCATCACGCTGCTCGGCGATGCGTTCATCCCACATGACTATCCCGTGGACGCGCGGTATGTGGAGGACTTGTACAGTCAGTTACCTGAAATGGGCTTTGAGCATGCCGGACACAGGGCGCAGTCGCACATGCGGCAGTGGGAGGCCCTAGAGCGCTGCGGCCAGCTCCTGATCAGCCCGGTGAGTCACGCAAACTACACGCTGAGGCTGAGGGACGACAGTGCTATCTTGGAGCCATTCGTGCCACGCCTCGACCTGCTAGACGAATCAGGGCTTTATGCCCCGGCGTGTGGCAGCTTTGGTGGTGTCAACGACAAGTTTGCCCTGATGGTGGGACGAGGAACAGCCGAGCATTACTTTGCCCTTTCTCTGGACATGGTGCGTCATCGGTTTGATGAGATTCACCAGCTCATGGTGTCCAGTGTACCGCGACGCTGCAACCCGGAGCATGCACTTAAAATTATGTTGGATCTCAACCAGACGAAGATCAAGACTCTGGAGCCTGAGGACGTACCCGTCGTGCCTTCGAAGAACCTTCGCCGTGACGGAAAGACATATCAGTGCATCTACACCTTGAATGACGACTACAACGAGTGCATTCCGGAACGGAGCCGTGTACGCATCACGGATATTGAAGGAGGATTCAGCGTCCGCCAGACAGGCTCGCAGCGTGCGCGGCCAGACTTCCTTTGCGATGGCACGGAGCTAGGCTTCTAGGTCCTAGGTTCAGCATCCGCACGACAAAATCGATGCGTGAGCGGATGGACTTCCTTTGAGGTCACAGCTCCACCTTGCTTGCAGGCCTTCTTTCTAGGGCTTAGGATAGGGTAGTGCAGGATAGGATAGGATACATCCAGAGACGGAGATACACAGAGAGAGGCCTAAGTGGAAGACAAACAAGCAAGCAAAGGTTTAGACTTGCTCAAGGCCACGTCTGGAGATGGGATGGTAGATTCCCAGCTCTTGGCAGATTCCCATCTCCGTGCACCACTGAAAAAAAAAGCAGTTGTGCACGTCTTGCGGGATTTGGCTTGCCTTGGGACTGCAAATATGGTGAGGTTAGTCCTGGACCGTGTTGTGGCATTGACGGTGAAGCCTTGCCTGCCTTGATTTGAAATATCATTTCCGTAGAGTCCTTACGTAGTTGTAATACTTCTATATGCCCCAAAACCCTATTCCATTGAAATCCTAAACCCTAAATCCTGTCCTAGCAAGAAATCCTCGTTTAGTCCTAGCTGCGACAGTCTGATCCTCGACCGCGGGTGTCGATAGCAGTCAAAATAGGCGGTCATGGTTGTAGAACCCTTGTGGAACCCTTATGACTCATAATAACAAGGATCAGGATAAGACTATAAGAAATAATGATAAGAATCCCTATCTCTTCAAACCACCTCTGAGCCCTAAACTCGCTTCCCTTACGCACGAACCCTAAACCCTAAACCCTAAACCCTAAACCCTAAACCGTGGCCTACACCCCTTTTCTTGCCCTAAACAGGTGGTGGCCACGGCTCGGGGCCTTTGGCTGCTCATTTCCTGGTCTTGGCCCTTCCAGCTCCACGTCGGGTTTTAAGCGGATCGGGTTTAGGGTTTAGGGTTTAGGGTTTAGGGTTTAGGGTTTAGGGTTTAGGATTTAGGGTTTAGGGTTTAGGGTTTAGGGTTTAGGGTTTAGGGTTTAGGGGCCGGATAGAAAAAGACAGCAGTAGTTTTGGTTCGAAAGGGGCGTTTAGAGACTTGTTCAGGGTCTGAAGGCTTGTTTCGACATGTTTTTGCAGTCTGTCAGAACTTGCCAGGCTTTAGGTGGGCTTGTCGGTGTTTGATGAGGGTCCTAATTACCAGCGGACCGGGCCTTCTTGCAATCCTCTAGAACCCAGGGACTCCAATACCCCTTAATTAAGGAATATCCCTTTGAATCATATTAGGGATCCTACTATAGTTTAAGCTATATTCCTTAATTAAGGGGTATTGGGGTCTCTGGGAAGTTTTGTTTCGTGGCTGAAACCGTAAACAGCTCGGACCATCCCTGTGCCATGCCAGCTTCGTGCGAGGGTGTGTCGAAGCCCTGAACTTTCGTAAACCCCTAAACCCTCAACCCCTAAACAAACCCATAAACCCTAAACCTTAAACCCGAAACCCCTCGACCCTAAACCCTAAACCCCTCGACCCTAAACCCTAAACCCTGAACCTGCAACCCTGAGCCTGGAGCCCGAACAAGTAACCCGGATAGAACAAGTAACCCGGATAGACGGAAAAGGGTCGAGCAAACAAACCCGAGACCCGAAACCCGAACGTAAGGGCCTAAGTAAGTACCAATACTATTTTGTGGGGTTCCTTATTATTCTACTTATAGTATAGTGGGCCCCAAAACCCTCTTCTAATTATTAACCCCAAACCCTAAACCCTAAACCTAAACCCTCTTCTAATTATTAAGCGCCTACGTCCCAAACCCCAAACCCTAGATGAGATTCAGGGGCTTCGGGATTTCGCAGGCCTTGAGGCTTTCCGGGACAAGGACTCGGGGGAGTGACGGGAGCGGATGCGATCCTGTTGTTTTGGGTTTAGGGCTTCAGGGTTTTGGGGTGTAAGCTCTTGCAGGCTGGATGCAAAAAGGGCTTCTTGTTTTTAGAGCTTAGGTTTTAGGGTTCGGGTTTAGGGTTTAGTTTAGTCTTGTCGGGCCTACTGGAGCTTACCTGTTTGGGCCCTTACATGCCGTGTAGGCCCGAAGGCAACAGAACGCCTTAGCCAAAGCCTTCCTGAAGCCAGAACCCTGAGCGCGAGTTCCACGTGTCCACAGGTTTGGGGCTAGGGTTTGGCTTCGGCTTGAGGGTTCAGGGAGGGCTAAGTTGATAGGGGATTTAGAGGGGTTCGAGGTTTAGGTTGCCAAGACCGGTGCGCTGATGGTTTAGTTTAGTCGTAGTGGTGACCCTGCTTGCATACTGCATGAAGCAATCCATATATGGGAGTTTCCGAACATAAGGGGCACCTTATTTTGGGGTCCTTATAATAAGGATCCTACTATTTAGGGTACTATATTTGGGCCCCCTATTTTCGGAAACCCCCATATCGACAACTCTGCGAAGCTGAAGGTTCATCGCCATGGTTCTCACCGGGCTCCTCATGGGTGCCCGGGAGTTTGCTCTTTATGGCATGGCCAACATCCTTTGCCAGCTGACGCTGGCAGGGCTGCTTGCCTGGAGAAAGTACCAGTGCTACAACCATGATGATGACCATGAGATATGTATATTTATGATTAACTGTATTATGACAATTCTAGTCAATATTAATGTTTTGTTGCTGTAGTATTTTATTACTTTACTGTGGTATGGTTTGCTATTGAAATAACACTTAGACTTTGCAACGGTACGTGCAGCAGTAGCAATAGAAATGTTATCCAACAAATAAATACAATACAGAAGTCTAACCAAGCAATGTACGCATATATATGTATATATATATATACAGTAACTATATGAATCGAATAGTACTAACTATAGTAAGCAAATAGTAAATACGCGACAAAATCAAATGATAACAGTACAATAGTAGCTATATGCATGACACTAGTAATACTAAGGATACCAGCAATGCCACTCGTACTAATGAAAATGAAAATACTAATGGTACTAATCGTACTATAGTAGCAGTAGCAGCAGCAACAACAATACAGTAATCACAGTAGTGACATTAAGTGGGCGATCTGAACTCGAAGGAAGCCTTCACCAGCCATGGCAGTACCCAGCTGACATGCAGCAGCAGTAAGAGGAGGAGCAGAAGCGTAAGTGTCAGTGTTGCTCGTCGTGTTGTTGTTCTTGTGGTCGTTGTTCTTGCGGTTTGTGGTGGTGGCCCTAAGCCCTAACCTAAACCCTAAAGCCAAAGTGCTTTCGCCTCGTACCAGGAACCTCGCCTAGGCATGTCCGAGAGTGAGTGCTGAAACCCTAAAGCCTCGTTCCGAGGGAACCTTAAGCCCTAGACCCTAAACCCTGAACCCTAAACCCTAAACCCCTAAACCCTGAACCCTAAAGCCCTGTTCCGAGGGCTTGGTTCTTCGGCCCGAAGCCCATGAACTTGCCTCTGCTCGGCTGGGCCAGCTTCGCCTCGAATGTGGGCCAGGGCCAAATTTAGGGCCAAATCGGGTTGATGTGGGGCTTAAATGGGCTTAATACAGGGGCCTTGATATCATTAGAACAGGGTTTGGGGTATATGCTACTGTAATTTTAATAAGGAGCCCCGAAAACCCTGCATTACATGGCTTACCCCTTTGAAACTTTGGGCTGGTCGTTTGAGGGCTTTAGTACCAAACCGCAACTGGCGGATTGAGGGTTTAGGGATGCAGGAGAGCATTTGGGGTGCAAAGTTACAGTGGCCTAGGTAACAGGTCAGAAGTATCTTTCACAGGTTCTGGGTCATGACCGCCATCTCCATTAACTCTGTTACTTAGCTCGAGATTGTTTTTTCCCGTCATCGCGGTCGTCATCACCATGAACATCAGGATGATGATGATGACGATCCTCGTCATCATCTCCACCATCTCAGTCACCATCAGCAACAACAGTGTTCCCATCATCACCATCACTTTGGCATACTTTGGCCCTCACCGTCGTCATCATGGCCATCGCCATGTTCAGATTTGTGTTTGTATCCCACCAACTCCCGCCCTGTTTTGCGGGTTAAGGTGGTGTTGATGGCGGTGATGGCCGCGACCATCGCTCTGAATCGTAGCCCGGCGAAGACTTATGCGGGTAGAGCTCTAAATCCGGGTCCCTTTTAGGGTCCTTTTAGAAGCAAAACGGGGTGCCGCCTCTTTCAGGTTCCTAAGAATGGAGCCCAGTCTAAGGTTTAGAGAGCCACCCGTCCATGGTTTGGGGTTTAGGTTCCGGGTCAGTTGAACAGGGTATACACCAGTCTACGCAGAAACTCCTTTCACGGCCGTCTGTAGGTACTGTAAACCCTAAACCCTAAACCCTAAACCCTAAAACCCTAAACCCTAAACCCCTAACCCCTAAACCGGCGCAGGATTTGAGGTTTAGAGCTGCTGAACTGCAGGGTTCTCGGAGGAACAGGGGGGGTTTAGGGGGTTTCTGGAGGAAAAGTGGGGGTCTAGGGTTTAGGGTTTAGGGATTAGGGTTTAGGGTTTAGGCATTAGGGTTTAGGGTTTAGGGTTTGCAGCATTGGGAAGCTGGGAGAGCGAAGCGGGCGTAGCGTTCAGTGCTCAGTGCCTAATTAGGGCGCTTGGCATTGATTCGCAAGGCCCTCTGCGACAGAAGTATGGGCTGATGCTGCAGTCCGCTGAGTGTCATGACAGCATTTCCGAAGATCGGTTGTCGAGTAAGATTTTGGGGCCCTAAAAATCGCCAACATAATTTTTGAGGGAACGTCATCATGCATCTTTCTGTTTTTTGTGCCTCAAAACCCTCCTATAACTATCTAGCCCACTTACGGCCAAACTATCTTCAACCTATCTCATGTCCCGTTGTCCATCGCTCTGTTCTGCTTGTCGCAACGACGACAACCGCACAAAGGGCACTACGGTTATCATCAAGGTGAGTTGCTTGTTCTTTGTTGCGGTTAGCAGCACCTGATGATGCCCAGAATTGGCTTGTTTGCTTTGGCCCAAGCCTTCGCTTCGATCACGTTTGGGCGATGCTTGTGGTGCAGGTCGGGCTGATCAGTGGCAGGACAGTTACACTCGATGCCGGGTCGGATGAAGAGGTGGGAGCCTACATACTGAAACTCACTCAAGCCGACCCAAAGCCAAGCCGAAAGGCCCCCCCCCCCCCTAACGTCCTAAAGCCGCCGAACAGGTGTCTCAAAGAATTACCAATACTATTTTGGGGTTCTGTATTACAGGTATAGTAGAATATATTATATATATATTTTTTTTATACCCCCTGATTCTAATTACGAAGGCCCCTACATCAAAAGCCCCCTGAAGCCCCAAGCGCTATGAAGAGGTGGGAGCCTTGAAGCGCAGGGCGCAGAGAGAATTGGGAGTTGGCAAAGGCCGATTGTTGGATTCAGGTGGAAGCATCTGGGTTGCCGTTAAGGAACTCAAGCTGAGTAAGGAAACCCTACTATTTGCTATATATCCCCATTATGGTAGCTTGAATGACGCTCCTTGAAAGCAACCCAGGCATTCTGGATGAGCATGCATCCATGAAGAAAGCGAAGGTGCGGCATGGCGATTCGCTGACCTTTCACATCAGCAGAACCCAAGTCTTTTGCAGCTCAATGGCATTTGCTGCCATTCTTGGCGACAAATCGGTGGTGACCTGGGGCGATTGGCGCCATGGTGGTAACAGCACTGATGTGCAGCACCAGCTGAAGAATGTTCAACAAATCCAAGCCTCTCGGGATGCTTTTGCTGCTATCGTTGGCGACAGGTCTGTCGTGACTTGGGGAAATCATAATTTTGGTGGTGATAGTACTGCTGTGCAGGATCAGCTCAAGAATGTGCAACAGATCCAAGCCTCGAGGGATGCCTTTGCTGCCATCATTGGCGACGGGTCTGTCGTTACCTGGGGCAATCGTAACTTTGGTGGCGACAGCGCGTCCGTGCAGGACCAGCTGAGAAACGTGCAGCAGATCCAAGCCTCTCAGTTTGCCTTTGCTGCTATTGTTAGCGATGGATCTGTCGTGACCTGGGGCGATCCTGAACATGGTGGCGACAGCTCCGCCGTGCAGGACCGGCTGAAGCACGTGCAACAGATCCAGGCCTCGAGGCATGCCTTTGCTGCGGTTGTTGATGATGGGTCTGTCGTGACATGGGGCGATCCTCTTTGTGGTGGGGACAGTACTGCCGTGCAGGAGCAGCTGAGGAACGTACAGCACATCCAAGCCTCCGACGCTGCCTTTGCTGCTGTTCTTTGTGATGGATCTGTCGTGACCTGGGGTCATGGAATGTGCTTTAATCCGCTCCTCGGCATTTCTTGCGCGGGTGAGAAGCTCAAAAACGTGCGACGGATTCAAGCTTCCATTGCTGCCTTTGCTGCAATTGCTGCTGATGGCTCCGTGCTGACGTGGGGTTCCTCTTTCTCCGGCAGTGACAGCACTGCTGTGCAGGATCGATTGAAGAACGTTCAACAGATCCAGGCGTCGAGGGATGCCTTTGCTGCCATCCTTGATGACGGATCCGTGGTGACATGGGGCTCTGGTTATTCTGGTGGTGACAGTACTGCTGTGCAGGATCAGCTTAAGAATGTGCAACAGATCCAAGCCTCGAGGGATGCCTTTGCTGCCATCATTGGCGACGGGTCTGTCGTTACCTGGGGCAATTGTAACTTTGGTGGTGACAGCACTGCCGTGCAGGACCAGCTTAAGAATGTGCAACAGATCCAAGCCTCTGAGTTTGCTTTCGCTGCTGTTCGCGGTGATGGCTCTGTCGTAACCTGGGGCGATCCTCCGTCTGGTGGAGACAGCTCCGCCGCGCAGGAGCAGTTGAGGAATCTCCAAGCGCATCAAGCTGGAGGCCGCGCTTTTGCTGTCACTGCTGGCTACTAATATTTGTTGCTCTGCTGTGGAATCATCACAAGACAGGGTGACATCTACAGGCGCGGCCTGCGCACCTGGATGCTGCAACTTTCGAAGCGATAGCTCTTGCGTCCATGTACATAAAATGTCCGCAGACGGAGATGATGTGCTGCCAAAATAGCGTGTCCCATGTGTTTAGTTGCGTGCTCATCGCGACCGTTGCTGCGCAGGCCTACCGCACACCGCAAGCGCTGCAAAGATTGTTTTCACTGAGCGATCCATCCGAGGATGTGGCCCTAGGCCCTGTTACAACCAGAAATCTTCCCCCCATGTCTCACCGCACGCACGCGATGTGTCATGAATGTTGAGGGTGTTGCAAGTATCTTTACATACACATAACATAACATAACATAACATAACATAGCATAACATAACATAACATAACACAACATAACATAACATAACAGAACAGAACAGAACATAACATAACATAGCATAACATAGCATAGCATAGCATAACATAACATAACATAACATAACATAACACAACATAACATAACATAACATAACATAACATAACATAACATAGCAAAACGTTACGTTAATTTGCATTACATTGCATTACATTGCGTTACACTGCATGACATTGCAATACAATGCATTACATGGCACTGCAATGCATTGCGTTGATGCATGCATACATACATACATACATACATACATACATACATACATACACTTATACATATACATCGTACATCTATCTCAGAAGTCGAACTACGAATGGTTTAGGATTCTAGGCTTCATGCACGGGCCGTACCCTAAACCCTGCACCCTGCGGTGGTTGCCTAACCAGCCTCGCGCGCAGAGTCCGAGTTGTGAGAGTCCGAACGCTACTGTGGGTCATGCGACGCTGTGCAAGATGTTTCGTCGAGGGGTTGCCCACAAATTACTTTGCAGGTGGAAGCTTAACACCCAAAGCCTAAAAGACTTGGATGCCTGATCCCGCCAGCACATGCCCCAAGCCGGAAGAGCCTTTCAGAAAGGTTGGCCTCCGGCAGCACCCAGCTACAGGGCAACGGGGGAGCGCCAAAGGAGGCGGTGGTGGACGGCGTGCTGGCCATGTCCCTTTGAAACAGAAGAGGGCAGGGGGGTGGGGGTCTGAGGCCTAGGGTCTCACAGTCAGAGTCTAGGGTGATGGTTGAGGACCTGTTGTTTCTGGCCGTTGTGGGGGTTTAGGGCTTCTAAGCTTATCGGGTAGAAGGACCTCAGCCAGTGCCTAGTTTGCATATCATCAAGCCGAAAGGCTGAAGCCCCAAGAGCATGCAAGCCGCCCAGAAACGTGGGACGTTGAACAGTACTACGACGACGACGACGACTACTGCGACTTATTGCTACGACTGCTAGTGCTTGCTACTATACTACGACGACTGACTACGGGGACCACTACTTGTCACCAGCTTCGCCTTGATTCTAGACCCTAAACCCTAAAAAAAAACCTAAACCCTAAAAAACCCCAAACCCTAAACCCTAAACCCTAAAAAAAACCCCAAACCCTAGCAAAAGCCCTAAACTCTAAACCCTAAACCCAGCTTCAGGATCCTCGACCTTCTTCTTCAAGCTTCAGGGACCGCATGTGTCTACATCGCGGCCTATGTTAGCCTCCAGGCCCGTGGTTGGGGGGTTAAGGGCTCCTGAGGGTGCCTAAACCCTATTCCCTCAACCCTATTGGGGTTTAGGGTTTAGGGTTTAGGGTTTGTACCCTAAACCCTACCCCCTCAACCCTATTAGGGTTTAGGGTTTAGGGTGCTATCTCCGCGCGTTTCTCTGGGTGTGGCCCCCGGCTGATTGGATAGCGCTCCGGGTTGAAAAACAAGGGTTTTTTCAGAGCCAGAGCCCTCACAGAGGGTTGGGGGTTGCGGAGCTTAGAACTTAGAATCTAAGGCGTGGGCGCCATATCCTGCATGATTTTGCGGGAGGTTTCTAGCATGACTCGTGAGAGCGGTGTCTTACTGCGCAAGGTGAGGGGTTGATGTGACTATAGAGCACATGGAGATGCTTTCCAGCTTCTTTGAGTAGTTTGGGATTGCGTTCGGTTAAATTGGCATCGGGGAGGCCCATCAACTGGAAAGACAATCTGAACATACTCTAGCTAAGCAACATCGCAAACCTCGCTCATAGTTTGCCTCAAAGGGCCTCACGGGCATGTTCGCAATGTTCGGCTTTCTGCTTTACAGAAGGCGCATGCGCCCACGGAAATCCTAGGAGCCCAAGGTGTCGGCACCGACCACGGCACCCCGAAGCCGTGCCACGCAGAGGAAGTCGGGAAGATGGTCTCTCGTTAAGCAGTCGTCAGTCGATCATCGTCATCTTCCCTAGCTTTGTCGGGTTTAGGCCGCTACCATCACCACCGCGACCACCAGACTGCTATCCGTGTCACCGAGTTCACAACTATCAACGTCCCGATCGCTGCTAGAATCGCCCCCAACCCTCAACCCTAAATCCCCCACCCCAAATCCCAAACTCGAAGCCCTAAGCAAGGCCGAGACCCGAACGTCGAAACCGAATGGCAGGATATGTACCAACTCTCGGCCGCCAGTGCGGCGCTGCCTCAGTGACCCGGCCGGAACTCCTTCTGGGCTTCAGCTGGGTTTTGGGGGTCTTTTTGGGTTTAGGGTTTAGGGTTTAGGGTTTTTGGGGAGGTTCTTTTTCGGGCTCTAGGGTTTACGGGAGGTTCCTTCAAGGGCTCCAGAGGCTTTAGGGTCTGGCTTCTTTTCAGGGTGCTAGGGTTTATGGTCTACCTGCTGTAATAAGGAACCCAAGAAGTATAGAAACCGTAATACGGAACCCTAAAAATGTAGAAACTGTAATTAGGAACCTCAGAAAGGTAGGTCTATTCGGCTACAGGTAGGGCTTTAGGGTTGGAGGGTCGCTTGGGCGTTTAGGCAAAGGACTCGGGTTTATGACAAGGGGCCTCAGGTGGCTTCTTCTTCTTCTTCTTTTATTAGATAAGTACATAGTATCATATCATCGAAAACAGTTTAATATCATACCTTATAACATGTTATCGTACTATATCTGCAATATTGTAGAATCTTGTAGAATATTATTCTCGTGAGGTTTGGGCTTCTCGGGCCCAGTGCTTCAGAGATCAGCTGAAGTATAAATTCCAGGGCGGCGTCAGTCGTTTGGATTCTTGATGCGGCATTTCCCCTAAACCCTGAAGCCCTAAGCCCCAATCCTTGCCTTCCTTGTGCGCGAGTGAGAGTGCTGAAACCCCAAACCTCGCCTGGGCATGTCCGAGTGCGAGCGCCGCAACCCCAAACCCACCCCGGAAGCGCTCGATGAAGATTCAAGCCGGTTACGCGGTTTAGGGTCTAGAGTTCAGGGCATCTAAAGCTGAAAGCAATCCACATCCGAAGCTGTATGTTGGCGCTGAGTTGAAGGATTTCAGAGGTAAGTGGTGAACCCTTCGTCGTTTTCAACTTGAGGACGTAAGGTAAGGGCAACCCTGTCTGGGAAGATCTAAGAACCTTTACACTTTTGTTATTTACCGTTATATATCATTATTGCTCTTATTATTGTCTTGTTATTGCTGATGTTATTATTGTTCTTATTATTAGTGTCATTATTGTTCTTGTTATTCCTACGGCCCTTATGTTACTCAAGGTACACCGCCTACTCCGTGGCCTTGGCCTACGTCGTGAAGCTCGTGGGCCCCGTGTTGGTAGGGCGGCAGGCCTACGTGCAGTTTGCCTTCCTGATGAAGGCCGGGTTTCGGGGGTTTTGGGTTAGGACTTCCTCTAAGTAAGGCCTCGGTTCAATTAGGTTCGTATGATTTGGGGGCTTGGAGCTCGATGATGAATATTGGTTGTAGGTCTGATTCCAGGTCATGGTAGCTCTCAGCGTTATCCTCGGAGCCATCTCGGCGCCCCTCGGACAACGCCTTTGCCAGCTGCTAGATAGGTTGTGAGTCGTTCTTTCGGAGGGGTTGAGGGCCACTCTTGCCTTTCATCACTTCCGCGCAACTAGGCGCAGACCCGGAAATCCTGCACACTTGTTCGTTTGCTTCGGTGAGACATGCCTTATAATCGTAGTGCCGAGAAGCCGACGATGTTCATCTTTCTACACCCCACCAGCCCCTACCTAAACGCTGAACCCTGAAGCCGCAAAACCCCCAGTGTCCTCATAACTCAAAAATCCAAACATCAGAAGTCCTAAACCTTCATCTCTCCGGACAAGCCTTAAAGCTCTCAGCCCTAAATTCAAAAGGAAACCCTCAACCCCAAAGTGGTTGGTATATAACCGTATCTGCACGACGATGCATGGTTTTGTGTTTTAGGATTCGGGTTTAGGGTTTGTGGAAGCTCGTTGTAGACTCCCAACTCGCATTCCCCAAGCCTTGTATGTGGCGAACCTTGGTACGGAGGCGACATGATGCGACAGTTCGGCGCGAAATCTAGATTCGACGGTGCGGCCTTGGAATGCAGGCCGCCGGGAAAGACATTTGTCGACCGTGCCGCGCCGAGAAACAGATTCGACGGCGGATCACCATGGAGTCCTGGGGAGATGATGACCTCGAGGAACTCGGACTTGGAGGGGGAGGAAGTGCTGCTCGTGCAAACCGGAACACGAACGCCCGGAAGCACGGTGCCGCCACGACCCAGTGAGACTGGAGCCACCATTGCAAAGCTTGGTCACCAGAACCGTAGGGAGGAGGGCAGCTAAGATGCATGATCAGCGAGAGGGAGATGGACGATCAACAAAATGATGTGGTTGGTATAGCCTGATTGCGGGTAATGAAGGCTGGCCCAGTGCGAGCAGCTCCGCCGAAGTCGGGATTTCGGATGTTTTGCAGACGGAAAAAAGGCCCGCAAGAAAAAACAACAGAAGCCCACAACCCACCTCAAGAGCCCAAAAACCCCCGAGGGCTTCAGCCTACAAAGCCCCAAATGGGGGTTTCCGAAAATACGGGACCCTCATATAGTACCCTAAATAGTAGGACCCCTATTATAAGGACCCCAAAATAAGGTACCACTTGTTTTCGGAAACTCCCAAATCTACTAAGGATCTTCATTCTTCCCAACCTTACCGAGCTCGCGGGCTACTACTCGCAGCAGGCCTGGACTAAACTTGATCAAGGAATAGGGGTTTAGGGGGTTTAGGGGATTTAGGGTTTAGGGTTGAAGGTTAGGGTTTCGGGGTTTCAGGTTTAGGGTTAACGGCCTCTGGAGTTTACATGAAAGGGTTTGGGGTTTCCTGTTAGCTTCGAAGAGCCTATTGACATAGGGGTCGGACTGCTTTGTGATAATATACCAAGGCTCCCATACAAAACTGTTTCCGCTCGCTCATTTAGCCTGTGTACATGGTGCATCATCTAGCCGACCACCAGCACGCACAGTCAGATGCACGAAGAAGCACAGACAACCAGGAAGATGGCTTAATTTGGCCAAGCCACTAGACACCACATGGTTAGATGCACATACACACACACACACACACACACACACACCCACACACACCCACACACACACCCACCCACGCACCCACCCACGCACACACCCACACGCACCCACGCACCCACGCAC
>CAJNDV010032527.1:9673-20716 GCA_905221635.1 Symbiodinium sp. CCMP2456 | reverse complement strand
GGCTTTAGGCCCCCCCCCCCCCCTTGCACCCCCCCCTCCTCCCTTAAGGATACTCAGAACCCCAAGACGACCAGGAAAGCATCCACACCCGAGGGCCTCAAAGAGATCAGCAACCTGGCAGATGCACTTCGAAGCCAGCAGATGCCAAGGCTTAAGGACCTTAAGCTTTAATCGGATCCTTAATATGATTTAAGGTANNTTAAGGCGTTTTGGAGTCTCTAGGTACCCCAAATGCTAACCCCTGCACCGGTTTAGGCTTCAGAGTTTAGGGTTTAGGTTTGGGGTCCTGAAGCCAAAAAAACCAAGGGAAGCCGTTGCCCTAAGCCAAGCAAGGCGACACATTCCAGCTTTGCAAGACGATGAATGCCTCCGAGCTGGATCACTTCCTCCAGTACACCAGGAGAGCCCTAAACCCTAAACCCTGCGTAGATCCCTGACTAATAAAGCCGCCTTCCACCCCGTTACAGGGATGATAGTAGAGATCCGGATATTAGTTAGGACCCATGAAGAAAAGGTGGGTTATTAATCAAGGGTATGCACAAGGGTTGGGATTTCGGGTTTAGCGTTCATGTTTTTTGGGGAAGCCCTTCTCACATTCGGTTTGTTCTAGGCTGCGTATTTAGTTATCATGGGTTGGTAGGGTTGGGGTACCTAAACCTCCAGGTATTGACTGAACCTTAAACCCTAAACCCTAAACCCTAAACCCCTAAACCCTAAACCCCAAAACCCTAAACCCTAAACCCTAAACCCCAAACCCTAAACCTTATAAACTCTAAATCCTTCCAAGTTCACAAGATTTCGATAGGTGTACCTTCGGGTGAGGGTCTGGGGTCGAAACCCAGAGCCCCGGAAGGATCTAAAAAGGCGATCCCCGAATTTTGAGATCCTATATTACTAGAAGGGTCTTTATAGGAACCCCCATTAATGAAATCTACTTTCCAGATGGATCGACTTTCCAGATCCTTTCGGAGTCTGGGAAAATAATGTGTGGTTTCCAGGAGCACAAACCCTACTCAACTCTCAGTTTGAGCGGTTTGGGGGGCTTTACAACACCCTAAAATTGGCTACGATGATGACTCGGGCTACGTATGACTATGACTATGACTATGACTGTGGCTATGACTTCGAACTCGGCTATGTCCATGACCATTATTGATACATAGTGTTGGCACCATCTTGTACGGCTACTCTTGCCATGAATATGAACTCGAATACTACTATGTAAGCTTGAGCTAAACTGTAAGCCGCCTAAACCCAAAGCCTTTCATGCGAACAAGTCCGTTCAGGGTCCTTGGGCTGGGGGACATCGGTGTCGCCGTCGGTCGAGTTTCATGTCCAAACCTTGATTGTTGCAACCTGAACACGATCTAAACGAAAGGGACCCGGGATGTTCCCCCCGATATGCCTTGCGAACTTGTCAGAACAAGCAAACAAGTATTTCCTTCAGAGTTGCGCTACCTATATATATATAGATAGATAGATAGATAGATAGATGGATAGATAGATAGATAGATAGATAGCGTTTCTGGTAGGGAGAAAGAAACTATATACCTCTGCATGTCCCTTGACACCTACCAACCCTACGGGTCCATGTGCCCACATAGTATATACTTTGGCTCTAAAGTAACCCCTACATAGGTACTTTACGGCTACAGCATATACTATTGGGTACATGGACCCTTGCGGTAACCTGCCTGTAGCCAAAAAAATCCACCTCTTTGGGGTTCTTTATTACGATTTAGGGTTTAGGGTTTAGGGTTAGGGTTTAGGTTTTAGGGCTTCGGGTTTAGGGTTTTCGTTTCATAGAGTTCCCTACAAAGAGTAGGGTTTTTGCGCTACAGATACTCGTTCTGAGCACTTGGAACCTGTTGCGGGCTTAACCCTATAAACCCTAAAGTCCTAAACCCCACTAACCCAACCCTACTTAAAGGCTCATGGGACTTAGTAATTCGGGTTAAAAATAAGGTAACTAGACTTATAACCCCAGTTAGGGTACTTATAACTGTAATTATTAAGTCCCGTGAACCTCCAAGTAGACCCTAAACCCTAAAACCCTAAACCCTATACCCCTAAACCCTAAAACCCTAAACCCCTTAAAGGGATCCTAAGTGTACTTATTCAGTCCCATGAACCTCCAAGTACTCCTAAATAGGGCTCAGTCGAAGTAGTCTTGGCCAGCCAGGAACGCATGGACGGCACCTTGTCCAAGGGAGTCTAGAGTTTAGGCTTTCTAGGTCTAGGGTTTAGGGTTTAGGGTTTTAGGATTTTGGGTTTTGGGTTTTGGGTTTTGGGGCTTGGACTTGAGGGTTATTCAGGGGTTTGGGGTTTAAAAGGTTTAATTAATAAGCTCTAGGGTTTAGGGCTAAGGGTTTACAGTTTAAGTTAGGTAGAAACCCTCAACCCTAAACCGTCTGGTAGGGTGTAATCGTTCAGTTGTATAAACACCATAGGCGGACACTGTTAATCACGTTAATCGTTCAGACCACTCGCTACGCTAAGCTGAAGAGCTCTTGGGTGTTGGCTCTGGGTTTATTTTCTCCAAAGATTCCAAAGCCCTGGATGAAGGAACGGCTTCCAAAATTTCCCTAAACCCTAAAACCTTAAACCCTAATCCCTAAACCCTAATCTTTTGAACCTTAAACCCTAAGCCCTAAAACCTAAACCCGAAACCGTGCAAGAAGGAACTCCAGGGTTTACGGTGCCGGAAGACCTTCGTAGCTCAGGATCTGCGACAAGAACTCCCCCGGTTTGAGTAATGATAGGGTATTGGGGGCTCCCTTAAAGGGTTCCTTCAAGGGTTCTTGAAGGGCTACTATAAGGGTTTAGGGTTTAGGGGCCTTAATATGTAGAATAGGGTTTTGGGGCCCATTATAGTAGATTAGAATAAGGACCCCCCAACCAAAAACAAAAATAGTATTGGTAACCATGTAGGCCCCTACATTACTTATGGTGTCTGGTGGGTTGGGGGTTTAGGGTTTAGGGGACTATGCAAGGAAAGTGTCTGCCGGGAGTTCTCAGTCGGGCACCTGTGTTGCCAAGGAGATGTCGATGTGCAAGTACCCCTACTCTAAACCCGAAACCCTAAACAAACCCTAAAACCTAAACCCTAAACCCTAAACCCAAGGAGATGTCGATGTGCAACTACCCCTATCCATCATCCTTTCTGGCGCCTTTGCCTGCTTGGCCTGCAAGGAGCTCAGCGATCTTCTTCGTGTAACCCCTAGACGAGTTTAGGGTTTAGGGTTTAGGGCCTACCTTGTCTCCGTCGTAGTTCCTTTTGCGGTTACCTTATCGGATCCTTAACATATATTTGGTTAAACCAAAACAGGAACTACAATGGAGACTATAGCTAAACCCGGAATCCCAACCGCCTCAATGCAATCCCGAACCCTGAACCCGCAGTATGTGTTGAAGTCTGTACCTTATGCCCTTGTGTTATTTTGTATGAACTGACTCTTAAATTATCGACTAGCCGGAAAATGAGCGAACTGCTGCGCTCTAAACCATAATCACCCCAAACACTTGAAACACAAACCTTAAATCCTAAACCCTAAACCCTAAACCCTAAAACCCTAAACCCTAAACCCTAAAAACCCTAAAGCCCTAAACATAAACAGATCCTCAACTTCGGTTCCCGTTGGCCACCAGGGATCGTCGCTCCAGCTTCCCGAATTGACTTCAGGGTCAAGTGTTCCCTACTCGCTTACCTAAAACCCTAAACCCTAAAATGACGGAGTTTTAAGGCTAAGGTTGGGTTCGGTGTACCAGACCCCCGGGAGGATCCCAAAAAATACCTTAATGGGGAGTTCCTATAAAGAGTCTTTAGTCGTATAGGGTCCTAAATCAGGGGTTCTACTTTCTCCATCCTTCCAGGGGTCTGGGTATGGCAGGCAAAACATCCCTATCCAATTATCTACATGTAACGAAGCTCGCGCCGCAAGTGATTTTCCATCCACAAATCGAGTTTCCTAATGAAATGACTAAACCTAGACCTAAACACTGACATCCCCCCAAAAAAAACATACTACCTATACCCTACCCTAGACCCTAAACCCTTAAACCCTTAAACCCTAAACCCTTAAGCCCTTAAGCCCTAAACCCTAAACCCTTAAACCCTTAAGCCCTAAACCCTTAAGCCCTAAACCCTTTAAACCCTAAACCCTAAACCCTAAACCCTTAAACCCTAAACCCTAAACCCTAAACCCTAAACCCTAAACCTTGAACCCCGCAGAAAACGACCAACCAAGGGCCTCCCAAACCTGTACCCCGAGCACCGACAATCAGGGTTTGGGGTTTTAGGGTTTAGGATTTAGGGTTTAAAAGTTTAGGGTTTAGGGTATAGGGTTTAAAAGGTTTAGGGTTTAAAAGGTTTAGGGTTTAGGGTTTAGGATTTAGGGTTTAACAGTTTAGGGTTTAGGGTCTAGGGTTTAAAAGGTTTAGGGTTTAAAAGGTTTAGGGTTTAGGGTTTAAAGGTTTAGGGTTTAAAAGTTTAGGGTTAAGGACACGTCAGGGTCATGGCGTCTGTCTCTGTCTCGAAGTTTCACAAGCTACACCCTAAAATCCTCGCCTCAACCTAAGAGCCTAGCCCTTGTAATTAGCCCTAAGATGGGTTTAGGGGTTTAGGGTATAGAGACCTATAATTTCCATTGTGGTTCCCTTTTTAGGTAACCTGTTTTATGGCTAGGATCCCATAATTAATATGGTTGTGGTTAAACCAAAAACCGGAAAAAAAAACAATGGAGACTATAGGGAAGCCGTACAACCCTCAACCCTAAACCATTTGCGCAAAACGCCGCGCTTGCGAGCACTCATTCCCCTGGCCATAGCACGTAATGGCAAGAGAGATTCGGGTTTACGCTTTTCAGGTAGCCCTAAACCCTAAACCCTAAACCCTAAACCCTAAACCGTTTCTCTGAGTGCTATCGGGTGCTTCATTGAAGTCTCGTGGTCTTTGGGATTTGGGTTTTGGGCTGTAGGCTTTTAACAGGGTCCAGGTTTAGGGTTTAGGGTTTAGGGTTTAGGGGTTTAGGGGTTTAGGGGTTTAGGGTTTAGGGGTTTAGGGTTTAGGCTTTTAGGTTCCACAGGGTCCAAGGGTGCTAGGGATCCCTTTTGGAATCAATAGCTGACTTTGAAGGAACCCTTGAACGAACCATCTATCGTCTCCATGGTAGTTCCTTTCTGGGGTTGCCTTATAGGATCCTAAACATATATTTGATGAAGCCAAAAACAGGAACGACAATGGAGACCCTAAACCCTAAACCCTAAACTCTAAATCCTAAACCGAAAACAGGAACGACAATGGAGACTATAGGTAGCCTTGTAGGGTCACAGAGACCATGGCTCTAGGGTGTAGTCTCTGCGTTAGGTTTGCGGAAATGGCCTGCCGGAAACTCTTTAGGGTTTAGGGTTTACCTTAAGAACCCAAAACCCATTTTTTGTAGGTTCTTATTATAAACCCTAATATGGGATTTATAGGGACCCTACAAAAAAGTAGGTTTTGGGTTCTTAAGGTAGGGTTCAAATCTCCACAACACCCTAGAAACCCCGTAAGAACCCTCCAAAACCAACTCCCCAGACGATCGGAAGGATCTAGAAAGTAGGTCCCCTAATTTGGGACCCTATACTTCTAAAGGCTCTTTACAGGAACCCCCCATTAAGGGATCTACTCCCAAAAGCCCGATAATTCCCTATGAATCCCCTATAATCCCTATAGATCCCTTTAAAGGAACCTACCTTAAGGGATCTACTTTTTGGATCCTCCCGGGGGTCTGGGTAATCACCCTAAAACCCTAAACCCTAGACCCCTAACCTTTAAACCCTAAACGCCTAAACCCTAAACACCTAACCCTAAACCCTAAACCCCCATTAAGGGATCTACTTTTTGGATCTGAACCCTAAACCCTAAACCCTAAACCGTGGGGGTCTGGGTCTTTCTGGGGTTTACGGCGGCAGGGTCTGAGTCTGCCCCAGGTGGCTGCAGCTTGCCAAAAGGTTGTTGGAGCTTCCACTCCCATGCAAGGCCTTCTCGTTTCGGGTTTAGGCGTTTTTTTGGTTTAGGGGTTTAGGGTTTATAAGGGTTTAGGGGCCGTTTAGGGCTTTGGGGGTTTTTGGTTTAGGGGTTCAGGGTTTGGGGTTTAGAGTTTAGGGGCCGTTTCAGGTTTAGGGGTCTGGGGTTTAGGGGTTTTAGAGTTTAGGCTTAGCCTGGACCCTGAAGCACCTTCCTGTTTCAGGGTTCCTAATCATGATGTCCTTACATTCGTCTTGAAAATGTAGGTGGCTAAGTGGTTGGGTTTATGGCTTAGGGAGCGGATGTCCCAGCACAGATCAGGCCTCTTACAAGATCTTTATATTGCAAGAGAGATGCACCAAAGGAAGGCCCTAAAGCTGTCACAGATTTAGTCGGTTTAGAGCTTTGGGGTTCCATAGATCTTTTGAGGAGCCTGGGAAGGTATGCAGGGTACTGAGCGTTTCCCCTCGTCCTCTCGAAGGGTCGAGGGATTCGGTAGACAGGTAAGACGTACACTTATAAGTACCTTAAAACGGGCCCTAGTTGCGGTAATGATACTTACATGTCTTTAATAATGCATCTACTTACTAAGTCCCCCGACCCTCCAACCTCCCTCCCTGACCTTGTTCCTTCGGAGTCGTTTCGGTTTTCGCGAGATAATTTATACCCAAGGGCTCATGAACAACAGTGTTTGTTTCATTTCTTCCCCACCGAAACTCGACACCTACGACCGTAGACCACACACACCGACCCGACAGACGCTGCACATCGTAAAACACTACACACAAAGCAACAAGCTAGCCTCCAAGCCGCATGTAGTTGCCGGTTGCTACGATCAACAGCTATGGAAACCGGAGGGTCCTGGGGTTTAGGGTGCATTTGGCCTTTCTGAGACAGCAGCTGCATCTTTCTTAGGCGATTCCTCCCCAGACCCCCGGGAGGATCTAGAGAGTAGAACCCCTAATATGGAACCCTATACTACTAAAGGGTACTTTATAGGAACCCCCAGTAAGGGATCTGCTTTTTGGATCCTCCCGGGGGTCTGGGTCACCGTCACAAAGACATGCCGTTCACCGGCAAACCCAAACTTAAACCCCTTAACCACAAACCTGGTACTTTGAAGGCTCGCCCAGGACTATAACCCTACCGTAACCTACCAAAACTCCTTTTTTTGTAGGTTCTTATCATAAACCCTAATATGGGATTCATAGGGAACCTACAAAAAAGTAGGTTCTGCTGGGAAAAGGTAAACCCGAAACCCTAAACCCTTAACCCTTTGGTGCTCTTCGACGGTCGCCTGCTGGAGGCCTGGCAGATGCTGTGGCCATGCTGTACCGCCAGCCGAACATGACCTGTTTCGACATGTGCCCCCGGCCGGGGTTTAGGGTTTAGGGTTCGAGCCTGAATGCTTCATAACGATATTAGAGCCTGAACCCTAAACCTACTACCCTCCCAAACCCCAAACCCGTTTTAGGGTTTAGCGTTTACGGGTTAGAGTTGGGGTGGTTAGGGTTCGAGGTACTTGCGCAGGTCTTTCGACCTGTTCCCGGGTCAGGGTGGAGGGTTTGCTCAGCTGCTCATGTCTGAATGGATAGTAGATAACATCCTTTTTGTGGTCATTATGTAGTGAGGACATAACTACATGAGTACTTCAGAATATACCCCTTTCTCTGTTCGAACTACTGTTGATGATATACATTCTGCATGAAACTTGAGGACCCTAAACTGTGGGAACTATGGTATAATCCTTTTTATGGGTAATGCAGGATTTATATCATTGACCGTAACATGGGGTTCCTTAATGGAGTTATAGTATAATATACCCAAAACCCCATTGAAATTACTAAGGCCCCCAAACCCTTAAACCGTATAGTAGCCCTTATAGAACCCTAAACCCTAAACCCTAAACCCTAAACCCTAAACCCTAAACCCTAACCCTTTGAGGAACCCTTAAAGGAACCTGAAACCCTATCGGAGGGCTTTGCGATTTATTCCGACACGCCAGGCCCCAAGAACTCCGACGCGGAGTATGGGGGTTTACTATAGGGCCTACTATCGGGCCTTTAGGGTTTAGGGGTTCAGGGTTTAAGGGTTAGGGGTTTTGGGGTTTAGGCGTTTAGGGTTTAAGGGTTAGGGGTGTAGAGTTTAGGGTTTTAGGGTGATTACCCAGACCCCCGGGAGGATGTAAAAAGTAGATCCCTTATTACTGGGGGGTTCCTGTAAAGAGCCTTTAATAGTATAGGGTCCTACTTTCTAGATCCTTCCGGGGGTCTGGCTATATGGCCTTGAAGGATGAGGTATACTTGGAGGTGCATGGGTAGTTATAAGTGGAGCTAGAGGTCCCCTAATATAGGTTATGACTATATTATAAGCCTACTTGTACCTACCCATGAACCTGCAAGTAGCACTCTTTATGTCCCCTGTAGAGTTATCCTACAATCTCCGATCCTGCACACCCAGCATCCAGAAAGACGATCCCTTAACATGTATCCCAAAACAAAAGGAACCTTTAATCGTATAGGTTCCCAAATTGGGAGTTCTACTTTCTAGATTCTCCCGAAGGTACCCTACACCCTTAAACGCCTTAAACCTGAAGCCCTTGTAGAACCGTCAGTGCCCAAAGCACAGGTACTCGATCTTCGTAGAGTGTGCGGATCAAACGGGATGTGGCACTGGGAAAGCCGCGACGGCATGGGACTATCAAATGTGCGTCCTGGCTGCAGCAACTGCCCTAAACCCTAAACCGTACTTAAATCCTAAACTCTAACTCAACCCTAGTCTACACTCTAAACCCGAAACCCTAAACCCTACATCTACTAAGTATCCCTGAGGCCTTACATCGGTCTCTTTTGGGTTTCTTTGGGCGCTCAAAACTCTGCGTCTTGACGGACCCAAGTATCGGGTTCAGGGCTTTGGGTTTAGGGTCTAGGTTCAGGGTTCAGGGTTCAGGGCTTAGGGTTTCATGTAGGGTTTAGGGTGAAGGGTTCAAGGTTTAGGGGTTACGGCTTAGGGTTTAGGGTTTGAGGACTCTGAGACCGCCGAAACATCATGACGCGGCTTGACCTTTTGGACACCGAGATCGGATGACTTCATCTCCAAACCGTACCCAGACCCCCAAAAGGATCCAAAAAATAGATCCCCTAATTAGGGACCCTAGCTAATAAGGGTACTTTATAGGAACCCCCTTAGGGGATCTATTTTTTAGATCATATATATATATATATGTATATATATATATATATGATACTTCAGGATTGAGGCTATGGGGGTTTCCAACTTTGGGGCTTATACCCTAAAGCCCGAAGCCACAGATCCTCCAAAGCCCCGTAACTAACCTAAGCCCCTGATGTAGGGTTTAGGGTTTAAGGTTTGGGGTTTAGGGTTCAGGGTCTAGGGCTTACTAACCTAAGCCCCTGATCTTGGACATTTTCACGTAGGTAGTTACCGTTTTAGGAGACTTATAGAAGGTCTATATACCTTATGGAAGCTTTATAGAAGCCCTATACACCCTAAACTCCCCACCTGTAGTTTCCTCTAAACTGAGCCCTAAACCCTAAACCCGGCCCTAAACCCTAAACCCCTAAACCATAAACCGAATAGTTAAAGGGAAGCTTGGAAAGATCTGGTGGGGCACTTAGGCGTAGGTATTTGCGAAGCTTCCGTCAGGCACGGAAATTTTCTATGAGCAGAACACCAACAACGTGAGTGATATGTTCCCACCGAGGCGATGGGGGTTTAGGGTTTAGAGTTTAGAGTGTAGGGTCTAGGGTTTAGGGGCAAACAAGCTCATCCATAAGCCCTTACCCAGACCCCCCGGATGGATCTAGAAAGTAGATCCCCTAATTTGGGACCCTATCCTACTAAGGGCTCTTTATAGGAATCCCCCTTAAGGGATCTACTTTTTGGATCCTCCCAAGGGTTACCCTAAACCCTAAACCCGAAACCCGAAACCCTAAACCCTAAACCGTTGCTTGTTCTGTGGACTTCCATACTTCTAAAGCTGAGGCATGGCGCACGGATGCCACCCTGAAACCGACCCTTTAAACCAGGTTTAGGGGTTTAGGGGTTTAGGGGTTTAGGGGTTTAGGGGTTTAGGGGTTTAGGCTTTAGGAGTTTAGGGGTTTAGGGGTTAGGGTTTAGGGAAAGTCAGGTAACAGCTCGTTTCACATCTTTGAAATCCGAAACCTGTTGACAGCTGAAGTCCTAAACCACGGACACCCTGAAGGCAAGAACAATCAGTTAAAGTCTTAAATCTAACCCTAAACTTTAAACACCCTAAACCTTAAGCCCTAAACCCTAAACCTCAACGCAAACCCTGAGGAATGTAACCCTGCAACCCTAAGCCGATCCATCCTAATCAAGGTCATCTTTCTCCATGAAAGGCGGGTGTTAGGGCTTAGTGTTTGGGGTTCAGGTTTAGGGTTTAGGGGTTTAGGGATTTGGGTTTCACTGTTGAGCCTAAACCCTAAACCCTAAACCCTAAACCCTAAACCCTAAACCCTAAACCCTAAACCCTAAACCCTAAAGGTTTGGGTTTTAGTATTGAGGCTTTCGGGTTCAGGGTATGAAGCACCAGGGCGTGGGGCCGCTTTCCTGTGGTCCTTGTAGGGTTTAGGGTTTAGGGTTTAGGGTGTTATGGTTTAGGGTTTAGGGTTTAGGGTTTAGGGTTTAGGGTTTAGGGCTTAAGCGGTTACCTTCATGTCGATTCCGTCTTAGGCTGCCCGTGAATGAGTTTACCTTAACCTACCAAAACCTACTTTTTGGTAGGTTCTTATTATAAACCTTAGTCATGAATTTATAGGGACCTTACAAAAAGTAGGCTTTGGTAGCTTAAGGTAGGCTTGAAGGTCAACAACGAAGAACACAAAGCCCAAAGCGTCATACCACGATTGAAAGCAGATCACGACCGCCTGGACCAGCTACTCAGACCCCTGGATGGATCCAGAAAGTAGATCCCCTAATTTGGGACCCTATACTACTAAGGGCTCTTTCTAGGAACCTCCATTGAGAGATCTACTTTTTGGATTCTCCCGGGG
>CAJNDV010032526.1:10000-24313 GCA_905221635.1 Symbiodinium sp. CCMP2456 | reverse complement strand
TTTCGACCCTAAACCCTAAACCCCGAAACCCCTAAACCCTAAAAGCCCTAAACCCCAATGAAACCTTATAAAACCCTAAACCCTACGATTTACTGTCGGGTTTCGGGCGCTCTTGACGAGTGTAGGTTTGCGATGCAGGTCAGAGTTGAGGTGGTCGAGCCCTTTCGGGATTTCGGAATTTTTAGGGTTTTAGGAACTCCTAGGGTTTTAGGAACTCCTAGGGTTTTAGGAACTCCTAGGGTTTTAGGAACTCCTGGGTTTTAGGAACTCTTAGGGTTTTAGGAGCCTGGGTAAAAAGCCGATGGCTAAGAGCCTAGGACTTGTGACTTGGTTGAGACTACATCGTGATCATCATGGTCATCATACCCATTGCCATGATGATAAAGTTTGCCAGGGCTACGGAAACGGTTGCCATGGTTACGATCTTGACTGTTATTGTGGCAGTTCATTTCACAATCAGGGTTGTGCATATCACATCATATCATATCATATCATATCATATAATCATGGTCATGTGTGTGATTGTTATTCTTCTGAGTGTCATTAATATTCTATATATATATATATATATATATATGTACTTTTACAGTCAGTAGTAGTGTTTTTTAGGAGTAATAGTTCTAGCAGCAGTACCAGTAGTAGTTGTTGTTGTTCATGGTGCTGTTGTAGTCGTAGTTATGGTTGCTATTGATAGTTGTAGTAGTGGTAGTGGTAGTGGTAGTGGTCGTGGTCGTCGTCGTCGTGGTGGTGGTTGTTGTTGTTGCTGTTGTTGTTGTTGCTGCCGCTGTTGTTGTTGGTGTTGTTGTTGGTGTTGTTGTCGTTGTTGTTGTTGTTGGTTGTTGTTGTTGTTGTCTGTTCTGTTGTTTTGTCGACCAAGCCGAAGGCGAGTTATGCGGAGAGCCCTGCATCAGCTCGCTGGGCCCTGAACTCGGTGAAGTTATGCCTACAGTCTCCACTGTAGTTCCCTTGTCTTTCGGATCCTATAAGGTAACCCCCAAAAGGAACTGCAATGGAGACTACAGGTAGGCTTTTCTCGCTTGGGGGGTTTGGAGTTTAGTCCACGGTTGCGTTAAGGGTCCCTATATGGGTTTGAGTTTAGGGGCTGAGCGATTAGAGTTTTGGATCTGAGTTGGGTCAGAAACAAAAATTTTGTTTCCTGCTGTGGTCCCTGTTCTGGGGTTTCAGCTTCCTGTTAAGAATTTGTTCCTTTTTTTTTGGGGGTGGGGGTGAGGTTAGAGTTTTAGGTTTGGGTGGGGGTGTTCGGCTTGGTCTTCGTGGTTTAGGGTTGGTTTGCGTTCGAGTCCCTGTTTCGGGGCTGTTTGTAGGAAAGCCGTAAGGGAGAGTAGGGCGAAGTGTTGAGGGCTTCAGGGTTCTATGGTTGATGACATAAATCCTGCATTACCCATGCATAATAAGTAATTTAAAATCCTTAGTTTAGGGTCCTTGAGGTAATGCAGGGTTTATATCATCAACAGTAGCATGTTGGTTCATGGTTCATGGGAGTTAGCATTAGGGGCCCTTGGGGGCCAGAAGTAGAGTTTAGAAGGGTCCCCTTTACTGGGTCTCCCTACCCAGTTCAGGGTTTTGAAGTCATGCGGTCAAGACTTCGGGCTTGCAGCAGGTTTTGAGGTTTGCGGGTTTGTTGATGAGACCCCTAAACCCTAAACCCTAAACCCTAAAAACTAAACCCTAAACCGTTGCTCCGGGGTTGGGGTTTCAGGTTCTAGCTTCTTGCCAAGGCCCTAGACTCCAAACCCGAGTTGGTGTGGGTGCTCGAAGTTGTAAGGCCAGTAGCAGGCATCCACACCATCCTCAATGCCTCAAGCTAATCCTGATCTTGCCGAAACCCTACCCCCCCCACCCTAAACACTAAACCCTAAACCAAGCACTAGAATTTACAACCCTCGTGGCCAGGTCTGGGACCGTTGTTTACTTGCTGAATCAGGCCAGCGTAGCTAAAAACAGCCGTGGGTTTAGGCTTGCGGAATTGGGGCGGGTTTAGGGTGGAGGGTGTCGGTCTTCCGTGAAGCATGGGATTTGGATTTTAGAGTTTTTGCGGTGTAGGGCTCAAGCTTAAAGTTCAGGGTTTCGCTCTCTGCGGGGTTCGATAAGGATCAGGGCTTAGTCTTAGTTGTAAGAGTGAAGCTCGAGAGACTTACGTTTGGGTGTTTCGGCCTCTTGAGGTTACAACTGCCATCTTCGAAACCCGAGCCACCTAAAGCTGGAGCCCAAAAACATCAATTCTGAATGACCAAACGACCCTTGACAGTAGTGGCCTCATACCCTCATACTATGAATCCCTATGTGGCACAGGCACCTTAAACTCTTTCACGCCTCGTCTAAGGTTTGACTTGAAAGAGTTGCACAACCACCCGAAAGTTGGCAGCCGGAAGCGTACCACTCTAAATCTAAGGCCTCATGCCCTCAGCACACGCAAGACCCCGAGAGTTTAACCCTTGATGGAGGCTCCACGTTCAGGGACGTAGGCCATAAGTTTAGGGTTTAGAGTTTAGGGTTTAGAGCTTAGGGTTGAGGGTTTCGAGTTGCAGATAGCACATTATTTTTCAGTACAACAATAACTACCTTCCCAGTGGTGAGCCTGCATGGTGAGCCTGCATATAACCACGTACTACCCAGTCCTAGCAGCAACATGGTCGACATCCTATTTCATGCATGTACAGGTCCTACACTGAGAGTATGAGTCAATTCAGAACAACACTGCAATCTTACACAGCCTCGATCGAAAACTCCTATCAGAGACCCCAAAAAAAACCCTGAGACTTAAACCCTGGACCCTCAACCCTGAACCCTAAACCCTAACCCTATAAACCCAACCCCCAAACGAACCCTGCACCAAGTTAGCTGCGGATCCTTTTCTTTGCTTGGATCCGCCTGCAGGAGCGCCAGTAGCTGCCCAAAGCAATCCGGCGGCGACAGCAATCCTGGAAAGAAGGCAGGTTTAGGTTTTAGGATTTAGTATTTGGGTTTCAAAGTTTGGTGCTTTAGGGTTTAATATTTAAGGTCCTAGGTTTCAGGTTTGGGATTTTAGGGTTCAGGTGTTAGGTTTCAGGTTTGGGGTTTTTTGAGTTTAGCTTTCCTGTTTAAGGTCTCAGGCTTGAAATCAGGGATCCTGTTCTAGAACAAGGCACCTAAACCCTAAGCCCCAAACCCAAAACCCTGAACCTTAAACCCTAACCCCCAATATTCCTCAATCAAGGGATCTTGGAAGATCTGGGAACCCTCAACACTCCATGAACCCTACTTGGAGGTTCATGGGTAGTTATAAGTGGGGTTATAAGTAGGGTAACTATAAGTATAACCCATATTAGGGGACTTATAGCCATACTTATAACTACCCATGAACCTTCAAGTAAACCCTGTAGCCCCCAAGCAACCCCCTACCACCCTGCTGGAGGGCCCCAAAGGACCCTTAAGATTTCTTATATGACTCTCTTCCTTAGTTACGGGATGTTGGAAGATGTGGGTGCGAACCCGAAACCGTTCCGTCATGGGTCCCCAAACCCTACCTGTGGCCCAAAAAGCCTACCTTTTTAAGGAGTTATATATAGAAACCCCAATAAGGAACCCTAAAAAGGTAAACGGCTACAGGTAAACCCTAAACCCTTAAGGGAACCTTAAAGGAACCCTTAATGAACATGACCAGGCTTTTGCTGGCCCTCAACGACTGGCAGTGCGCCGAAGGCGCTGATCTTGCCGAGGCGCCTGAGGGTGTAGATTGTGGGTTTAGGGGTTCAGGGTTTAGGGATGTGGGGGGGTTTAGGTTTTAGGCTACAGGAGTTCGGGGTTATAGGAATATATTTGAGGGGCTCAGGATTTTGGGTTTCGCGCCTTAGGTCTTGCATGCACGATTGAGAGGTGCAAGGTTTAGGGAGTTTGGTATTCTATGCGGTGGTGCTGCGCCTGGAGGATCCTTAGGTACCTAGAAGTCTGCAGAATGCTTACATGAGCGGTAGTAGACATTCCTGATATGGAAGCCGTACCGTCTACGAGGTCGGTAGTGAGGAGACTTTGGGGTTTATGTATATGCATGTGTGTGTACATACGGTTTTATGTGTGTATATATATATATATATACAGTATGTGTATGAGTATACATCCATATATATACATATATATATATATATATATCATTGATATACCCCCATTTCTTATAACCTATATGTTTATGTGCATATATATATATATATATCGTTATAGATATAGATATAGAAGCATACATGCATACATACCACCCACCCACCCAGCTACCTGCCTGCCAGTCTGCATGCATGCATACATATACATACGTGTACATACGTATACATACACATACACATGACATGTGCGTATCTTGGTACACATGCCCTTCCCGTAAGTATGACTCACTAGACTAAGTGCATGTGTTTTTGTCTCTGTGGTCGTTTGTTGACTGACTGTGTTGTTGTTGTTGGGTCTGTTTTGTATGTGTACCAGTGTGCCCTGTCCTTTCTGCCGGTAATGCTGTGGTGTCTTTGCGATCATAGGCAACTGGAAGCTCTGGGCACATTAACTGCAAATCCGACGAGCCCTCGAATCCTAAAGCCCAGTCGCTCAGGCATTTTAGACACGTTGCACTAAGGCTTCCCTTCCGAAACTCTCACCCTAAGCCCAGAATCCTAACGGCCCCTACTGGTAGCGGCTGAACTCCAAAACCTTCAAACCACAAATCCTCCTTTTCAGCCGACTAGAGGCTAGCAGCAGTAGCAGCAGCACCGGGAACTCAGAGGAGGACAGCAGCGCGTTGGGGTTGAGCCCTGTGTGGCGTTCGCCTTTGGGCTCAGGCTTTAAAGGCTTATACTTATTAGATAGCCAATAGGAGACCTTTAAAGGGTTTGGCCTTCTCTATTAGGTCTAGCCTAAAAAGTTTGAACTTTTTTGGGGCCTGGTTTTTGGAAGAAGAGAGTATATTTCGGGGATGACTGACGTTGCTCCTGTGGGCCTGGGCTTCATAACAGTTCGATGCGTTTCTTCTCTGAGTTGCTTGAAGACCTTTGGTGTCTGTTGGCTTAGGGTTTAGGGTGTATAAGGGTTTAGGGGTTTAGGGTTTTTGTCTCCGGCTCGCTGGGCCACCTGCCCCTTATGCCTCTAACTGTGCATCCCAAAATCAATCTCTCGTCCCGAAAGAACGCCGAAAGAACGTAAATCTCTTGCGCTTAGGCTTTCTGGAATCCCCAATGTCTCGGCCTTTATACTTTATACCCCCAACTTTTCGGACACCCGTTTTTGGTATTGACTTCTTGGTGTATAGGCGCGCCACAAAAAACTCGCGGAAGCCAGGCCGGCAGTCCTTAAGGGTTTAGGGTTTAGGGTTTAGCTACAGCTATAGTCCGAATCGTGGCACTTAGAAGTCTATATATATATATATTATATACATGTGTATATATATACATATATATGTATAGTTTGGGCTTAGGGTTTAGGCTGTATGCCTATTCATAACTACCCAATGAAGCTTCCAGCACCCCAGAAACCGAATCTCCCAACCGAGAACGGACACCTGAGAGCCGTAAAAGGGGGGGGGTATTGCCAATACTGTTTCCTTGTGGTCCCTATACAGGTATTAACCTACGGTATGTTGTAGTATACCCCGTACCCCCTTTAAAGCCTAAGCCGCAAACTCTATGTTAGCTTCGATCCGGAAGACTCTATCGCCAGGAGTGCGCGACCCAGAGCCCAAGAAAAGCCGATGCCAGCATCGCCAATCCCCAGGTTGGCTTCAGTAGGCTTTATAGGGTTTAAGAAGTCTACATCACATGTTACATGAGATTATACTATACCATACTCTACTATACTATACCACAGTATGCTGTACATACTATTGTCGAGTCTATTGGATCATATTATATACCTTTCTATAGGACTGTAAGGATTAGAAACTGCGAATCACACAGGACCTACAGGGCGTTGGGTGTTTAAATGCCTTGTTTAGGGTACAAGCGCAAGTACGTGTGCAGGGCCAATGTATGTGCTATGCAGGTACACGGACCCTTGGGACAGTTCACGTGCCAATGGTTGCGGTTCCAGTAGTGATGGTTGAGAGTTCTCTTGACCTGCAGTCTGCTAGCGGAGATATGTCGTTAAGCTGTTTCGCAAGGCCACAGAGCTCGATTCGGCAATGTAAGCAGGCAGGCGATACTGTTCCACTTAAGTCAACGTCACATCTGAGGATCAGAACGGGATGCTCGAATTGGATGCTCAATCTCAACAATAGGCTTGCTCCCCGACAAGTCTCTCCCTTTGCATCAGAGATGGAGCGCCGTTTCGGAATCCTTCGCAACTTTGCTTATGTAGCACCGGGCTGCCACATGTGAACTGCTTCTATGGAGCTTGCTTAGGACTGATTGCAAACGGTTTAGGGCTTTAGGTTTTTAGGGTTTGGGGTTTATGGTTTGGTGTTTAGGGTTTCGGGTTTTTGGTCCGACTTGGGGGTCCGGGGGCAGGTGGCAAAGAACCTGAAACTGAAATCAAGCCCGGCCCATGGCCATCGTAGTTCCTTTTGGGTTAGCCAGTTGAGTTCCTAGGAAATGTTTATGTGCAGTTGCTTGTGTTTGGATGTTTCCTTTCGGATCGTGCTAGGCTTCGATAGATGTGACATGGTAGGTACTGGGGTTGTGCTCGGAAGCGTTTATAGTTCTTCCGGCTCTAAGATACACGGGCTGGGTTCGGGTTCAGCCCTACATCGGTCCATGGCCAGGATTGCGAATCGGCAAAGGATTAGTCCTTGCTGCTCATTCCGGTTTTAAAAAGAGCTGCGGCGGCAGAGATTGCAAGGGCAGGAGGGGAAACTTCAAACCTACGGGTGCACCGAGCAGCAACGGAAGCAAGGCAAAGCATGGTAGTAACCTGGTAGTAGTCATCACACGGTCAAGCTTCAACTATTAAGAACAACAGCGTGTGAAAGGTGATCATGCTCATCGCGGTAATATTTGGTACAGCAAGCGAGACAATCCCGCAACATCGGAATCGCTCGTACTGGGCACCCAATCCCGCATTTAAGGCATATATCTTATAAAGCATGTTACGGACTCCGGTATAGTTTAAGAGGATGTTTCAGTTGTGTTCCTTAATGGAAGGATAGCGGAAGATCTGAAATCTGGTAGTAATGTAGGTGCCTAAGTAATGACCCATACTATTCTGGGGGTTCCTTACTATAGTTATAGTGTATTATACCCCCAAACCTTACAGTATTCTAATGATTAAGGCCCCTACATTCCCTAAACCCCTAAACCCTAAACCCTAAACCCCTAAACCCTAAACCCTAAACCCCTAAACCCTAAACCCAGGGACGGCCCAGCCACCCGTACACCATGTTTAGGAACCCAAACAGGACATAAGCATAAGCATTTTATAGGGATATCCCTACCTTATCGAGGTTTTGCTTATGTGCTTTTTTGGGGCCCTATATATAGGGGTTTAGGGCTCGGTTAAGGGATCCTTTAAGGGTTCCTGTAAGGGATCTTTCCGGATACTATCCCCAAACGGTCCCATGTATTGTTCTGGGGGATACTTCGCCGAATCATAATTGTTATTCCAAATATAGAAACCTACATTCTACTATACAGAGGTACGTAGGACCCTTTGGGACAGTAGGCTGCTGCCTGTGGGCCATGTAAAAACCCTCTATGCTTGCAAGAAAGTCTGAGGATGGCATCCCCTTACTCTTACACATGCCATACTAACCCACTATGGGGATCTGCTGTGCACCTGGGCTTCCAGTCCTAGTGAAAGCCCGGCGGCAGTGCCTCTAAACCCTGAACCCTGTACCTCAAACCCTAAACACCAAACCCTAAACCCTAAACCCCTAAACTCTGAACCCCTGTGTTCGCAGAACCGGTACCGGTTGCTCTAAGAGTTTGTGTAAGGTCTCCCAGTGGCCCCTGTTTCCTTTTTTTTGTCGTAGGTTCCATATAGAACTACCCCGGCCCGAACACTAAAAAGGGAGCCCCTTTCATTTCTAGGTTACTGGGGATCCTGGTAGTAGGTATCACACCCACTGCATGGAGACCGCTCGTCAACAATTGTCAGCTTGCATTGTAAAGTGTGCTGGAGCTGCAAGAGGGAGGGAAGTCAAGCACTGTGGTTTTGTTCCTCAGTCAGTGGGCCTCCAACGACAGGCTGTCCGTGAATAAATGAATGTATTTATGTATGTGGTAATGAGTGAATCCATGGACCAATGAATCAATGAATGAAAGAATGAAAGAATGAATGAACTAAACACTGAATCAACCAATGAGTCAAGTAATCAATGATAGAATGTCTGTCTGTCTGTCTGTCCGTCTGTCTGTATGCATATGTGTATGTAAGTACGCACGCATGCATGCATGCATGCATGCATGCATGAATGCATGCATGCATGTATGTATGTATGTATGTATGCATGTATGTAAAAAACTGTATATACGTATGCATGCATGCATACATGCATCCATGCATGTATGTTTGTCTGCCTGTATGTATTTATGTATGTATGTATGCATGTATGGAGGTGCGTAGGTATGTATGTATGTATGTATGTATGTATGTATGTATGTATGCATGTATGTATGTATGTATGTATGTGTGTATGTATGTATGTTTGTGTGCATGCATGCATGTAGGTAGGTATGTATGTGTGTATTTAGGTATGCATCTATGTGTATATATATATATATCTGTATATATGTTTTATCTATCTTACATGCGTATATGTACAGACCTTTATACATAATGCATAGCAGGTTTTCTGTAACACAGAGCTCTAAATCAATATGTGCGCATGCATGTATGCATGCATGCCCACACGTTGGTTTCTGTAGGACTTGAACAATGGTTTGTGCGCCTCCGTCCTTTGTGTTGCCACATTGTCGCTGCATGGACAGGAGCTTGTCGTGCATGTCTCCATCCGCCGGCTCGCAGTCGTTTGGTCAATGTGGTACTTCATGGTTAGTTTGTTTGGTGCAGGGGTTCAGGGTTGACGGTTGAGGAGCCTTTTCCGAAAACAGAAAGAACATTCTTGAGCTGTGATGGATTCATTCATGCGTGCATTCATTCCTTCGTTATTCATTGACCGGCAAACTCCAGAAAGCTACTTAAACGGACGCTTTGCCACATAGTGGCCCGACAAAAAGGCAAGTTGTCAGCTTTTTCTTCTGTCTGCTACTCCGGTGTAGGCTTTTCAGCTTAAGGCTTCTAAATGCCTTAGCTGTTTCCCGCGGCTATGGCCCACGACACAGAGGCCGTCACCTGGTTTGAGAGGGCTGTCGATTGTGGGGTGGGCCTGCCTGAATGAAAGTTCACGGGTCCTTTAAGGGTATATACAAGGTAACACTAGTTATATCTACTTATAACCTCAGTTAAGGTGCCCATAACCCCATTCCTTGACGGACTCTTAGAAAGGATCCAATCAAGGTTTCTGTACTTGTAAGGATTGCGGTACTGTAAGGGTGTAGATAGGTGCCTTATTCATAAGACTAGCGATGGGGGGGGCAGGGTAGCTACAACAACGCCTGTAGTACTGTACAGGCTTCCTATATTCGATGTTGTTCTGCGTTTTAGCATTGGACTCTTCAGCATCTTATAGTTCAGAGAAGTGCGCGGCCTGAACAAATTTCGGAGCTCCCGAAGCACTGCAGTTGAGTTGTCGACTGTGTCCCTGTATGCCGGCAAGATGCAGAGCACGAGCAAGCATGAGGCTACAGTGTCTATCATGGTATTGCTATGGTATGATTCTAGTCGCGTTATGGTCGTGTTACACCCTTGTACAACGAGATTCCAAGCGCACTGCAGTTGAGTTGTCGACTGTGTCCCTAGTCGCGTTATGGTCGTGTTACACCTTTATGATAGTGTACAACGAGATTCCAAGTGTCGGCGAATCTGGCAGATGCATGGGCCGTACTTTGAACTTACTCATACAGTGAGCTGTTAGACTGCATACCTCTATGAACTGCTGTTTTGCGTGCCCATTCTCCAGCAACACGTTGATCCGCACCTTGCACACCACATAGCAGTGTTACTCAAGGCAGGAGAGTCCTCTGAATTTGAATGCCATCCTTTGATAGTTGGGTAGCTCCGCTACCTTGTTTCTTGCTCCTCAAAGACCCGATGACTGTGAGGATCCTAAGGTTAACGCTACTTTGTTTGTGCCTATGGGCCTCCATTGAACACTCTTGTAAACCTGGGATGCCGAACTTGAAGATAACCCACCTCACCCATTGTAGTTCCTCTCCTTGATTACCTTGTCTCCTGGCAAACAAGGGATCCGAACCAAAGTTGACCTCGGTGGTGCAGAACATATTGCGGAGACCTGAGATTGTCATCCGTCGCAAGCAACGGAAAAACACCCTAAACTCCAAGCAAAAAGAGGAACACCACCTCGCCCCTATGCTCCGAAGAGCACAAGGAAATACAAACAGCAGCCCTGAGCCCTGAACCCTACACCCTTAGCCCTATAATTGCATGAAATCCTCACCCCTAAGCCTAAACCCTATAGAGGCAGCGCTGGTGATCGTGGGGGGCGGCCTGAGCGGCCTCGTCGCAGCTGCGTCTTTGGCCTCCGCACCGGGCCGGGTGCTCCTGCTTGAGGCGGGTTTGTCGGCCTATACAGAGTTTAGAGCTCCCTTGTAGTACCATGACAGTAGCCTTGAATGGCACCCTTGTAGTACCCCTAAGCCTGAAGCCCGCAAGCCGTAAACTCTGCAGCCTAAACACGAAACCTTAAAGGGTTTGGGTTGCTGTGGGGCTACATTTCCTCCAATCCCCTGGTCGAAGACTTTTCGTCGGTGACTTGGTGAGCTGTCGGAAAAAGGGGTTAAACAAAAATATCACGAAACCTTAACCCAGCCCAAAACCCTAAACCCTGAAGCCCAAACAAGAAACCTTAACCCAGCCCAAAACCCTAAACCCTAAACCCTGAATCCCAAACACGAAACCTTAACCCAGCAGGCATCACCCTCCTTGGGCGGCTGCCGTGGCCGCGCGGAGGCTTCTCGTGCAGCACTGGCGCCAAGGCGGCTGCAGATCATGAGGGTTTAGGGTTTAAGGGTTTAGGGGTTTGGGGTTAGGGTTTAGGGTTTAGGGTTTAGGGGTTTAGGGGTTTAGGGGTTTAGGGTTTAGGGTTTAAGGGTTTAGGGTTTAGGGTTTAGGGTTTAGGGTTAGACTTCCTTTAACTAAGGGGCTCTTTACGGGTTTAAGGCTTAGGATCTAGGGTTTAGAGAGGATTACTTAAGGTTGTTTGGTTTACGGGGTTGCTTTAAGGAGCTGTTTACGGGTCTATAAGGGCTTAGGATGTATAGGGTTTAAAGGCCTGTTTCCAGGTTTCCTTTACAGGGTTGCTTTAAGGGGCTCTTTATGGGCTCAGGGCTTAGGATGTATAGGGTTCAAGGGCTTGTTTTAAGGTTTCCTTTACAGGGTTCCTTTAAGGGGCTCCTTGCTTCAAGGGTTCCTGTGAGGGTTCATGCGAAGGCTCCTTTTCAGGCTCCTTTTCGGGTTCCTTTGAGGGCTGCTGTAACGGATCTAGTTGGCCATCAAAACTTAAAAGTGGAATTGGTTGCCGGAAGTTCGTGCGACTTCACCCTAATGGTCCAAGTATCCAATAATCATATACTCTCCTAACTACAAACCTGCAAAACTCCAATGCTAAACCCAGGTACCTAACTGTCACGTCCTTTGGACCCTTAGGGTATGGACTAAGTTTACAGGTTGCCCTCAGCCGCAGAAAAGCTCTGGCCTGTAGGTGGTTTCCTATCGTAGACTGTAGGGGTTCTATATTCGTAAATTACTATTATGCTTTGGGGTTTAGGGTTTAGGGTTTCGGAACTACTGTTAGGATAATTCACGTAAGTACACCCCCCCGGCATCACAATACATACGAGCCTTAGGGTTTCTGGGTTTAGGGTTTACGGTTTAGGGTTTGGGGTTTAGGTTTTATAGGCTATGGGTACAGCCTATCGACATCATCCTGAGACTCCGACGCATAGGCTAGCCCTAAGGGTCCATGTGACGTGCCTAGATAGTATATGCCTTAGCCTGAAAGGAGTCCCTATATAAATATATATATATATATATATGTATATACATCATACATATATCTATATACATATATATATATATGCGCATACTTTGGGGCCAAAGTATGTACCATTTGGGTGCATAAACCCTTAGACGAGATCTCTGTGCTTGGCTTGTGGGCCGTTGCAGCTTGGTGCTCTGCGCCCCTAAACCCTAAACCCTCAAACCCTAAACCCTAAACCCTCAAACCCTAAACCCTAAACCGCCGATCGCTTGCCGGCCCTTGCAGCCATTTTGGTAGCCTTTGAAGGAGCTTGTGCAATTGGCCTTGCCTCTCAACACCCTCTCGGCTTCTCGGATGCTTTCCTTGCAGGATTTGGCTGTTGGTCATCTTACGCACAAATACTTATACATATATATATATATATACATACACATATATTCTGCATATAACATAATTTCATATGTATATATATATATATATACACACATGTGTTTCTAGGATCTGTGGACGGGCGTCTTGAGCAATCTCGATGTTGTAGGTGGTTCGCATATTTCGGACGAGGACAAGCCGGAGAGAAGTGTCGCAAGATTTTTGGATTTAGAGTTTAGGGTTTAGGGGTTCCAGCACTTCGAAGACTGTGGAAGAGCCGCTAGAATAAAAGCCACTTCCCCTAGTTTCTTGGGTCACTATGCTGGTTTTCCCTACCACATATCCGTGCCTGGAGCTGAGGTGTGCATAAAATCCAGCGGCTGCGCCTGCGTTGACAATTCGGTGGCGATGCCCATCTACGAGGCACAGAGTGCTCTATTGGATCTGCCCCATACCCAGATCTTCCAGCATTCCCTTGATGAATTAAGGAATGGACCGATAATGCAGGCACTATAGTATGATTTCAGGTTTCTGCCTTCATCAAGGGATATTGGAAGATCTGGGTAAAAATATTGGCAAGGGTATAGACGGTCAACCACACGAAGTCATTACCGCTTACAGGGATACCTTCTATGTGCTCACGAAGGATCACTGCGTACAGCTCGAAGCCAAACTTTAGGTATCAGGGTATAGGGGTTCCAAGGAGAGGTCTGTAAACGCTCCAGGCCTTAATAATTAGAATCGGGTTTAGGAACCCCCCTCCTAGCATAGGAGTTATTTGATCTACATTAGCCATAAGGCTAAAAATAGCCCAAAAGCCATATTTAGTATGGTCTTTGGGCCCAAAAGCCTTGAAATACGAGTCCTTAGAGCCTTAGGGTAAGGGGTTTCGAGTTTACGCCGGTTGAACTCCAATGATCCCCAGAGCTAAGAAGATGCCTTTCGGTTTGGTCCTCGCTGTCAGGTTTTGGTTCAGGGTTTAGGGATGTTTAGGGTTTTAAATATACCCGCAGCCGAAAAAATCTACTTTTTTAGGATTCCTTACTACGGTTTGTATATACACCTCCTTCAAAATGTCGGTTTCTTGGGCCACAGGTAGTGTTAAACGATTCGCATCCGGGTTTCCAAGCCTCCAAGACAGGGCTCAGCTTCAACGAAACAGATCTGGGCACCATTTCGAGGTCACCTGTGCTCACAACACCGCCGATAGACTGTATTGGGGTTTAGAGGTTTAGAGGTTTTTAGGGTTTAGGGTTTAGGGTCATAGTCGTATCGCCCGTGACGATGATGAAGCATCTGAGTCAACCGTAGCATCACAGCCATCATTGCACATGACTATGATCAAGGGGATGGTCAACGAAGATCATGAATATGTGAGGGTGATTGTAACCACATCGATCGCCAATGACATTTGCTCACCATCCTCATACTGTCCACTTCATCTCAACCATGGTTATTGCCCAGAGGGCCCTATGTACTGTTACGGGGGATACTTCCCTAAATCAAAACAGTAATTCCTGATATAGAAACCCTGCAGCCTACTTTGTAGATACATAGGTTCCCTTTGGGTTATTCATCACGTGTGGTGCTGCTGTCTTCGAAGGCAGAGTATACCCTAAACCCTAAACCCTAAACTAACCCATAAATCCTCAACCGAAGCCTAAACCCTAAACTTCCTAAACCCCTGTACTGGCCAGGCACTTGGCAGAGGTGCCGATCTCGGCAATCCCCGCACCATTACCCCCTGAAGCCCTTGACCCATGAGCCGAAAACCTACATCCGAAGATCTCGGGTTTAGGGTTTAGGGTTTAGGGGTTTAGGGTTTAGGGTTTAGGGTTGAACTACCCTCTAAAGATAAGCCCTAACTACCCACGATTCAGGGCCATAAATAAGGGCTGCATGAAAGGGCCCTTGGG
>CAJNDV010032526.1:0-5000 GCA_905221635.1 Symbiodinium sp. CCMP2456 | reverse complement strand
AATTCCATAGGTGAGTTTTGGTTGTGCGAGATTTTCTGTGAAGGAGCACATACACCGTACAGGAAGCCTCTACTGCCAACTTTGCATACCTGCTCATGTGAGGTTTATAGGGTTTAGATGGGTTTGGGCTGTAGGATTTTTCGGGATTCCGAATACGCATCGTCTCTCAAGAGCGCAGGTTGCTCTCTGCAGCGTAGAATGCTGGCTTGCGTTTGTACTACGGCTGATGGACACAATCCTGCATCACCTGAAGTACCTCACAATATGCAAATGATGGAGTATTCCTCACTGGCGCGGGGTTTTCTCCATCAACAGCATCACAAGCAAGATTTCACAGTTGCGCTGTTTCGAGTAATGTTGCAAAAATCGAACCTATATGCCTGTATGAGCACATCATTATCATGGTCATGCAACTCATAGATCAGCTGCACCAACAACAGCTTTGTTTTTCATCCTCCTTGGGTGTTCTTAGGAATTGCTGTTGTTTCCTTATACTAAAAGACCAAGGATTATAAACATGGGATGATGTATATTTCGGTCCTAAGGGTGTGCAAGCATCGTTGTCGTGTCGTCGTCGTAGTCGTTGTCTAGTCATCGTCGTAGTAGCAGCAGGAGCAGGGGGCAGGCATGAGTGAGGGTAGCATAAGGTTGTAGGATGAGGAGGAGGAGGATTAGGAGTGGAAGTAGGGGGCATGTCAAGGCCAACGGCAGCACTGTTGTACATACATTCCAGCACCTGCAACTGCAACTAAACTAGCACGGCTTATATCGTGAGATGTGCCAGGGTGAAACAACTTAGCAACACAGTAACGGTGATGGTGTTAGTGTCGGTGCCAGAACAGCTGGAGGTTGTCACTGTCTTAGCCATGGGGCCTTTTTACTGCCTCATGAGGTCTGGATAATTTGTCTCGGCTTGTTCTCAGTGTTCATCTGCTTTTGCAGAAGCTTGCAAGAAGCCCTGCAACACATGAAATGTTAGCAATGATGCAGCATCGAATGATCAGCCCTATCTAAGGCCTGCAAAATCATACATTGGAAGTTCCCGGCTGAAAAATGTCACGAACCTGCATCGACGCCTCAATGGGTAGTTCCCCATCCCTTTATTTGGGTGCCCACAAATAGTACAGCATTCTTCAAAAAGGGACCCTAATATGGAGAACTACCTGAATACTAGACTCAGAAGACTAAGCATTCCCACCAGTCACTGAGGCGATGGTACACTCTTGACAACCGTCGCCTGTACTGCTTGCAGCGCATGGCCGCCCAACACTGGCCCAAACGCGTAGGGGTTGTGGTCGATATCCTGTACGCAGATGCTCGGCAAGACCTTGGGAGGAAACCGCGGAAGAGTAAACTCCAACAGTTAACTAGGGTGTTTTCCATTCATTTAATGTAGGAACCTGATCAAGAGGGGCCTTAACAATTAGAATAGGGTTTGGGGTATGTTGTGCTATAGTTATACTAAGGATCCCCCAAAACCCTATCCTAATTATTAAGGCCCCTACATTAAACCCCTAAACATTCGGGCTGACTCATACTGAGTACAGATGCGGGTTTCTGAATCAGGTTCCTATATTTCTCAATCTAATATAGGGGCATTAATAATTACCTATGCTAGGGGCTCCTTATCATAATCATAGTATTATGGGGCCCAAAACCCTATTCCAATTATTAAGGCGCCTATGTTCACCCCAAACCCCAACAGGTTGGGCCAGCACAAAGTCGGACGCCTAAAGCCAAACTTGCTCAAAGCACCGGAGTGGACCTCGAGTCATCTTCCATTACCTCGGCTTGGTTATTATAGAAGCCTAAATAATTACCAATTCATAGGGTTCGTTATTAGATTTTAGTTATACTTTTAAGGAGCCTACAACCTTATTCTAGTTAGTAAGGCCCCTACATTATTTATATTAATCTTGCTTGTAAATGGATCGTTGTAGTTACCTTGCGTACAGCCCTGCCTGCAACAAACAAAATATTGCCTTCAAATTGGAGTTGGCGGTGTTGAGTGTTCGTGCTAGTCCTGCTAGGCCTATCAGACCTCGGCACTGCGCTGTGCACAGCCCTAGACTCGAAAGCAAAAGCAGTCGATCATGCTCAAGGGCCCTAAACCCTGACCCAAACTGCCCTTGGCCCTGAAGAATGAATCACGAATACATCAGACGTCATCAGACCTCGATCCCAAAGCGCCAACAAAAGCCCTAAAGTATCAAACTGAAGCCCACCAAGCCCTAAATCAAACCCTAAACCCGAAGCCCCAAACCCTATGCCCTGAACCCTAAAGCCCTAAACCCTCCTAAACCGAAGCCCTAAAGCAAAGATGCCCCCAAGTCCTGAGCCCGACCGGAAAACACCGAACAGGAAGTCTACTATAGGAAAGAATGCATATTCGACTAAACTGAATAACACGGACATTTTACAACCAAAACCAACAAACCTTGATGACGAAGAGACGAAAACCTACTCATAATATTATCATCTGGTTTTTACGAGTGCATTACATGATAATATTGTTGTTGTGTTTGATACTTGTAGAGTTTTAACAGCAATACATACAATGTAAGTTATGTCAACAAATAAAGTGTGTAGATGAGTTTGTAAGTAAACGTCCCAACAAAGTATACAATAAAATTTGTAGGGCTTGTTTATATAATAACGAAAAATATAGGTTTCAGGCTAAGAAATGAGAACATGGAGTTTGTTTATGGAAATGTTCTTAAGAAAATGCACTTCAAGAAATACTAACTTAATATATTATAGTGGAAATGACTGACAATGAATATGAAAGTGAGAGTGAATATGAAAGTGAGAGTGAAGGAGATAAAATTGAAAGTTTTTTATGAATTAAAGAAGTCCAATTGTTTCAAGAACTGTACTTCATGTAGACAAGTTAAGAACAAACAACAAATCTTACTAGGTAAATGTGATGCCTTACATGATTTAACACATATGGTTACAGACTACCATGGCTGTGAGAAACGTTGTAAGGTAAGAAACTCGTTTGATGATTGCATTGTTCCTTTTACTAAAGTATGTAGATACCCAGAATATGATGAAGTTCATAAACTAGTACGAAATTATGTAGATAAAGATGAGTATACGCTTGAATTTCACAGTGAAATCAAAACAATGTATGAAAACCTAGATACGTTTGATTTCTATGAATGGCATCAGGAGAAAAGAACTACTTCAATGATACTTTTTGTGGTTATTTATATTATAAATCAAGGGTATATAAGTTTTCCTTGCAATAATATACCATTTATAAAGCGACGCCGCTGATAACATATCTTTTGAACTCTTATATTCAGAAGCAGCAACACGATTCTTAAATGAGATGATAATTGCACATTCTCTATAAATGTTCAATCAATAGTAATTAATAACAAAATTGAGTTATTGTTGAGAAGCATTAAAACGAAGTTGTTAATAAAAAGGCACTTAGAGAAATAACAACTTATTAGATGAAGTGTTGAAGTAAGTGAAAGAAAATGTTGCAGTACATGTCAAGGACATCCCAAGGTTTGAAAAGTTTGAAGAATGATATAAAACATGTAATACTTGTAGAGCAAAGGGAAAAGATACCAAGAGAGAAGCAAAGATAACGTAGCAGAAAGAAGACATGAATACATAATAAACAACCCTGAAAAATAGAGAACAGAACCGAAATTACAAAAGCAAAATCCAGGGTGAAATGTTTACTTGCCCAGTTTGTAATTACGACATAAAGAAATACAAAAAGTCATAACATGAAAAGTGACAAACCCACCAGAATAATCTAAAACAAACAGAAGATACTACAACGGAGAACCAGAACCAACAGCATCAACACAAAATACATTCGCCTCATTATATGCAATGATGCACCAATGATAGTTTAATAATGCAGTTAAATTATGAGGTTATTCTTGAAACAACCCTAACACCCCATACTATTCTACATAAAAAGAAATAAGGATGACCTTGCGCATTTCGGGAGTTACATCACCTGATAAATAGGATGAGGTAAGATAATGGGCTAGTAGTTGTTATTTATATGATATATTAGGATAAGTTCTATATGGTAATGTGTATGTTAAGATAATTGGGTATAGTAGGTTCACGATGATGTAATTACCCAAACTGGGCGAGGCTATCCCTAACTCTATATGGATAATTATTGAGGCCCCGACATTACACAACAATTCTGGAGCTACCTAAACCCCAGAAAACCTACCTTTTCAGGGTTCCTTCTTATGACTTCCTTACATAAGCCCTTAAAATAAGGTAAGTAGGTTATGTGGGGTTAAGGTCGTAACTAAGCTTTCAGCGCTTAACCCCAATCCCCCCAGAAAAAGGAGCCTAAATCCCAAGGACACCCTTAAACCTTGAACCCTAAATCCCTAAAGCCCTAAACCCTAGAACAGCCCTAAGCCCTCAACCCCTAAACCCTAAACCCTAAGCCCTAAAGCCCTTAAGCCCTAAAGCCCTAAATCTCAAGGACACCCTTAAACCTTGAACCCTAAATCCCTAAAGCCCTAAGCCCTGAACCCCTAAACCCTAAGCCCTAAACCCTAAACCCTAAGCCCTAAAGCCCTAAAGCCCTAAAGCCCTAAAGCCCTAAATCCCAAGGACACCGGCCGGGTGCGAAGGAAGTACGACTCGACAACTGAGGGCCGCTCCGTGACGATCTCCCCATCGGCCCCTGAGACCTCCAAAGTCTTACAGCTTGGGGTTTGGGGGTTTAGGGTTTAGGGGTTTAGGGTTTAGGGTTTAGGGTTAAGGGTTTAGGGTTTAGGGTTTGGGGTGTACGGTTTGGGGGTTTGGGTTTTGGGGTTTAGGGTTTAGGGTTTAGGGTTTAGGGTTTAGGGTTTAGGGTTTAGGGTTTAGGGTTTAGGGGTTTAGGGTTTAGGGTTTGGGGTGTACGGTTTGGGGGGTTAGGGTTTAGGGTTTGGGGTTTACGGTTTGGGGGTTGGGGTTGTGGGGTTTGGGGGTTCGGGTTTGGGGTTTACGGTTTGGGG
>CAJNDV010032525.1:16880-36880 GCA_905221635.1 Symbiodinium sp. CCMP2456 | reverse complement strand
CCTGTGGCACAATACTTGCAAATACCAAGCAGTTGGTAATTATGGTGATGGGCTTCGTGGGGACGGCGGCATGCATTTCAAGATAGTGCGACAAACCACCAAAGGTGGCAAAGGCCGCAAACCGACACTGGTCTGGGTGTGGTTGTGGTCTCAACCCGATCTCTGACTGGACATATCAAGTTTTACCTCCCGCCAACTACCACAGACACCATGTAGTTCCGCGGGTCGTAGGCTCAATTTAGAAGCAGAGAACCACGACGAAATCTCCTGATGTTTCGCTGTCATACCGGACCGGTCGAAGGCCACGGGACAAAAAGGGACGTCACAGTGCTTGCGCAGCCTCACTGTTCGGGTTTTGGTTTATACCGGCAGGACTGTTTTTGCACGAAGTATCGGTATTAAAGTGCTCGAAGCTTCAGGAGATCCAAGCCCCATCTGATCCGCCAGCTTCATCTGCCCAACACCTTCAAGACGAAGCATCAGGGACAGAGACACACGCGGAATTCGACAGGCGTGTAAGACATCAGCAATCATCACCTCATGCAGGCACACATGCAAGCAGAGCAAACACACACTACACCCTGCCCAGGTATGACTGCAACTCCAAACTCACACTAGTGAGAAGCCGGGGGACTAGAGTACGCAGTCCTTGGAAAATTGCCAAGCCTCGACCTGATCTACCCATGTAGCATGGCATCATAAGGTGTGCAAGTGCTTATCATGTTTAAGCTTAGACACTTATACGAGTATGTGCAGCTTGGACCGTGCTACTGTGTAGTTAAGGGGCGTTTACCTTGGTAGACGAACAGTGTTTGTCTGAGGCGAAGTTCTGGAGACACAGTGTGCCATGATAGATTCGCGCAGGTGCTCATGGAAGTGTACACACGCTGCTGAGGTTGGTTTGTAATTTAATACACCCAGGCCTGCACGATACAAGCCCACTAGTCTACAGAAACTTGCCTGCTTGATAGCGCCCCGAATCAGGGCTGTGCGCAAGCTTCGTGACTTGTTTTCCCGCAGTTCGCAGGAAGCAGAACAGCCGAACAAACCCCTAACACCCGAGCCCCAAAACTTCGAAGCCCTGAACTCCACCAGATCCCAAACTCGCAGCCCCACAGGCTGTTTATAATCAGCATTCCCCCCATTCCTCCCAGAGAATCTGATTTCTAATAGTTCACAGCAGGTTTGGCGGCACCAGGAAACGATTGAAGCTGGAGCTCAAATGTCATTTCTGGACCATGAACCCGCTAAGTCAATGGTTTGGGATTGCGGGTTCACGCTGGAAGACCGTGAGGCTCTAGGACTGAGCATGCCGTGAATGATTCCCCTTGCCGCGTCTTCGCTGCTGTCTCTGCGGCTGCGGCCGACCGACCAGCAGGCGAGATGCTCTAGAATGGATTGCAAGGACAAGAAAGAATTGAAAGCATGTTGTACTTGTTTCTGAAAGCCTAACGTCACAAGTTGGCACCGACTTGCTATTGCAATTGCTGGTTTGCTAGACTGATGGCCACCTGCAGTCAGGGATGTGTGCAGACTGCGGTGGTTTTATGTCCTCTCTATCATCCAATCGGAGACAAGCCTGTTGCAGTTGTAGCAGCAAATGACCACCAGAAGATGCTTAACACAGCGGTCGAGATAGTTAGACACATCAATCAATTCCTCAGGCTTCCTTGTTGCATTGATATTGGACAATACCCCCAGCCCCTATTCCAACCGTCTGAGATTGATTTTACAAATGAACCAACCTTGACGCTGCTCTAGAAACCTTCGTTAAGTCGAACCCTAAACCGTAAAGCCCTAAACCCTATGACCCTAAACCTTACAAGCCCTATACTTTGGTTAGGCTCATTTAGCCAGAGAGCAGGGGAAGCAAAGTAAGCTATAACTGAGGGCCGGGAAAGCATTCGTCAACCGTGGCACCTAAGCCTCACTCTCGAGAACTATCACCCCATAATTTTGTAAGCGGAACAGCCTTTTACCCTACCCCTCAAGTGCACTCTTCCATACCTCGGGGGTTCCTCTACGCCTCTTGGTTGGGGGTTAGGGTTTCGGATTAGGGGCCGAGGGGGATAGGTTTCAGGGTCAGAGGGGTTGTTCGAACGAGTCCCCCGAAAGATCTTAGAAGTTGTGGATTTGTTTTGTTGTTAAGGGGTTCTAGGGCCTGGGGTTCAGGGTTTTAGGGTTGAAGGTTCAGGGTCTATGGTTGGGTCAGGGGGAACCGGCAATACACTTCCCTATCCCTAAGGATCCATCTGCCCAAATAGTATACACTTTAGCCTCCAGGTGGTCCCTATTTAGGTACTTTGGGGCCAAAGTATATACTATTCGGGTACATGGACCCTTAGGGTATAAGAGATCCTGCCAACCTGAGGGTTTGAGGGGTTTGGCTTAGAGTGGCCAGTCGTTTGAAGCGGAGAGCAAATCACGGCAAGAAGCAACGGTTTAGGGCTTTGGGTTGAGAGTCCTAAAGCCTGAACCCTAAACCGGATCACTATTACTCGTCACCAATGTAATTTAGAGGTCGGAATTGGTGTTCGTATGCCCTCATCATACTAGTTAGGATACCCGCCCAAGAAAACTTGTTCCAATTCTGAAGGCCCTTATAAACCCTAAACCCCAAACCCTTAACCCCTAAACCCCTAAACTCCTAAACCCCCAAGCCCTAAACCCTAAACCCCTAAACCTTAGACCCTAAACCCCTAAACCGTGATGACAGGTGGAGGATGCTTTGCAACCCTTTCTGGCTGACTGGAAGCAAAGACCCCGTGATGCAACCTCTACGCTGACACTCGTCTCCAAGTTGTGCTAGGGTTTAGGGTTTAGGGTTTAGGTAGGGGTTGGGGGTTCTGGGATGCTATAAACCCTGAACCTTACACCCTAAAGGCAAGGGCTTCTAGGTTGCCCTAAAGCAGAGTGAAGATTGGGTTGGAGCTGTATCCTGCTATAGGGGTCCTGTGATTGGAGAACGGTGCCTTCAGCAACTTCCACCAAACCTAATCGCGTCCAGTAGAAGGATATCGGGCTCCGGGGGTTTGGGTTCATGGTTTAGGGGGTTCAGGGCGCAGGCGATTGCACAAGTCCTGCATCACAAAGGGTGGAAATAGGATGTAGAGTCTCTCAGGGTCTAGGCTCTCCAAGTTTGCAGATATGGGGGTTTCCGAAGAAAGGGGCCTTAATACAGTACCCTAAATAGCAGGATCCCTATTATAGGACCCCAACAGAAGGTACCCCTTACTGTCGGAAACTCCCATATGGGTTAAAGCGGTGACAACATCGCCTGAGCTAGGCGTCAGGTCTGAAGTCGCTTCGGTTTCAGGATGATATGGGGGTTTCCGAAAATGGGGGACCCTAATCTAGTACCCTAAATAATAGGATCTCTAATATAAGGACCCTGAAATAAGGTACCCCTTATTTTCGGAAACTCCCATATCATGATGCCCAACCCTTGCTCTGGAGGCTGCGATTACTACGACGACGACGAAATGTGTACTGTTGAGCTACAAGTCCTAGATCTTTGCTCCAGCGTGATGCCTGTGCGTTCAGGAGTTCGCTGGGAAAGGCGCTTCGATCGTCCTTGGCCTGGCAGATGCTCTGCGCGATGCGATCCAATAAGGCCATTGCACCTATGAAGCTGTAGACTTGAGAGCACACACACACACACGACGCATAGAGAGGATGAGTATATACATACATACATACATACTTGCATATGTAGAATTTTTTGCATACATACATACATACATACATACATACATACATACATACATATATATCTGTAATATATCTATATGTGTTTATTTTCTACTTGTTTAGATGTATGCATGCGTGTTTGTATGTGTGTTTGTATGTGTGCGTGTGTATGTATGTATGTATGTATGTATGTATGTATGGATGGATGGATGGATGGATGCATGTATGCATGTATGCACGTATGGATGGGTGGATGGATGGATGGACGGATGTATGGATGTATGTGTGTGTATGTGTATGTGTGTATGTATGTATGGATGGATGGATATATGTATGTATGTATGTATGTATGAGCTGGTGTCAAAAGTTTAGTATATGGGTTTTAAAGTAGGCGGTTCTCGAAGATGGCAAATGCTAGCGGCGACCTGTGAAACGATAGGGGCGCCCTAAAGAAGACAACCTCATTACAGCAATGTTGCCACAACCTTTGATGCTTGTTTCGTTCAAAAGAGGGTTTCGGGAATTTAGGGTTTGGTGAGGGTGTCGAGATTTTCGGGGTGGAAACTTTGGAAATCAGACCACGTCCCCACATCGGACAGAATAATGGTACCCGGACGATACCCAAAATGTAGCCCGAAGTGGCCTAGATGGGCCCGTGGCCGTCCATATACTGTCTCAGTACTATGCCAATGCCTTGGACCGAAGCCCGAAAGCCTCAAAACTGAAGTCTCCAAGCATCTCTAAATTCTTTAAACCGTAAGAGCCGATAGATCTTAAACCCCAGGCCTAGACAAACAGCTTCGCATGCTTTGCGTTTAGGGTCTAGGGAAATCAGCGAAGACACGACATAATCACGATTTTTGCAACTCGGGAAGGGCATCTGCGACATCTGTGACCGGGCTTTCTTCGTTCTTAGTACCCGGAGACTCCAAAACCCTTTAATTAAGGGTATATTCCTTAATTAAGGGGTTTTGGAGTCTGGGTAGGCAGTGGCTCGTCGCAGCAGCTCTTAGATCGTAGGGGTGAAGGCATCCCAAGGGCTCTCAAGAATACAAAGAGTACCTACTTTGAGGTTTAGGGTTCGGGTTTAGGATCCGGGCGACGAGGCAAGCCCGCTGCAAAAGGGATTAATATGGATTAATATAGAAGCCTAAAAGCCCAAAGACTTGCCCATGGTATTTTGGGGGTTCCCTATTATAATTATAGTATAATATGCCTCAAAACCCTATTCAAACCATTAAGGATCCCTACAATACAGGGTTCGGGGCCCAAAGTCTATAAACAGAGGTTATATAGGCTAGTTGATGCCCCTAAACATGAGCGCTGCTGCAGGTGGAGACCAACATTTTCCATTTCAGCTCGGCGATCAGCGCTTGCGAGAGCCCTGGATGGATGGATCGGGTTAGGGCTTATATGATAGGGGCTTTGGGCTTAGGGGTGTTTAGGGTTTAGGCTTTACAGGATTTGAATAGACTGGGCTGTTGGACAACGAGGCCTGCTGCAACTAAGGGCAGTTTCGGCTTTAGGGGGACAGTTGAGCTGAGCTGGTCACCACAGCGTGGCACCAAACGGCTCATACATAGTCGAAGAAGTTATATTACAGCAACCCCTAACTTCTTATTACACGGCTCCTACAAAGCCCGGCATAGCACTGTCCCTGCCATGCATCTCTGACACTCTCCCAACTTGAGGACCCACCCAGCAGTTTCCGCCAACCAGCCTGAAATACCTCCTGCGAGCAAATCTCCGCGCACAACGACTGCACGTAATATCCAAATTGTACACTGCCAAAATGGATCCGATGGATGGACGGATGGATGGATGCGCCTGTGTATGGATAGATGGATGCATGGGTAGACGGATGATGGATGGATGTGCGCAAAAATGCATGGGTGTATTCATGCAGGAATGTGTTTTGCACATCGACATGCTTGCATGCATGCGTACAGTGTGCATTTATGTGTTTCTTTCCACCGGTATTCATGTGAGGGTATCGCACATGTATATCTATGTTTTCCTGCCGGCTTCAAAGACCAGCTTCAAGATGCTCAGAAAGGTTGGACAGTGGAGAGACCCGTGGGATGCCACGTATGTTCAGGAGGACAACGACGTGAAGCCAGAACCCGACGAGGTCTTCTGCAGTGACAGAGTGCCGCTGCCCATGTTTGTCGCAAAGAAAGCCTTTGACAAGGCCAACCAGTGGGCAGTAAAGCAAGAGGAAGCCGTGAAGGCGATCCCTCAGTGGCGTGGCAGTAGCAACTTGCACAGGGCTACTGGCAGGCGAGTCTGGCCCCACTTTCTTGAGTGCAACTGACAAGAGTTACGGTTGAGGCAAGGTTCCCCTTCTTGGATCCGGTTTAATTATAGGGCTTATAGGGCCAAACACCCATAAGCTTTAGAACCTAAGTTATAAGGATATTCCCCCAGGCCGACCTTGCAATGCGATCTTAACCCGGGCCCTGATGTTCAGACTTTGGGGCTGGTCCTGCACCGCAAAACCCCGACACCCTCCTTCGGCTGTGCCTAGTTGCGAGCGCCTTAAAGCCCTAAACACCCCCTGAAGACCTAAACCTCTAAACCCCACAGCCGAAAGCCCAACACCCCAAACCCAACCCAACCCAATGCGCTCCCCCCTAAACCCTATAGACCCTAAACCCTAAACCGAAGCCGAGCGAAGTTGAGACGTCGGGGCGGACCCTGGACTATAGACATTTGGGTTGGCGGGGTCCTGTTGTTTGTAAAGGTGCCGTACTGTATCGGGGGACCTCAGAGGGGGCGCTAATTGAGAGAACTACCGACATTCATTCTCAAGGACCGGTGAAGTGACAACAACACAAACTTTCACTCACAACAATCGTGCAGCCGATAGAGGTGAGAGAAAGAGAAAGGGATGTGCATATGACCCTACCTGTATGGCGCGGGTGTAAAGCAGATGTGGGTAAGATACATACATCATACCGCAGAAAATCCCAAATCTAAACGCATCGATCTTAAAGGAGAGCATCGCTCGCCTTGAACTGAAGACGGCCGGTCAGGCTTTAAGTTTCGATGTTCGGTTCTGTCTTGCCGGATGGCATGGGTGGTCAATGAAATTCTTTTCGAGCTGCGGGTTTACGGGGGTGTCTACGGGTTAGGAACTAGGGTATACTGTTTGCGATAGCATCAAAACGAGGGCCTGTTTCAGTCGATTCCTCTGTCTTGCTTTGGAAGCCTGCGGTTGGGAGTTGTGAGCGCAAGGACTCGCCGCGGTCTTGTATGCTGTGTTGCTGCATGCTTCTTGCATCAGTATTTAGCCATGTGGTTCGGCTTTGTCCTAGTGGGCGTGTGAAGAGGCCAGGGTCAATGTAGCAGTCAGTTATGTTAGTGGAACCAACTTGTGCAGCGAAGCTGCGCTTCATGTGTCTGTTAAATCTCATAACCCTAAACCCTAAACTCTAAACCGTGAAGCCTTGTACCCAAAAGTGCTGAGTCCCCAACTGATCTATAACTATCCGAACTCCACACCCCCCTTAGTTGAAAAAAAGCTGCCTCCATAGCAGCATTCATCACACATAAAGAGTGCCGGTAATGCCTAAGCCTCCCTAAACCTGAACCTTGAACCCTACACTGAGCTTCCGTCTAGGGTTTGGGGTTTAGGGTTAAGGGGTTTAGGGTTTAGGGTTTAAGGGTTTAGGGTGAACCTTTACCGGCAGACATCAGGAAAGAGGCACGATGGCAGCTGGCGTTACATATTTGGTCATCCATGGGCTCAGCTTCCGTGGATGCAAATGTGTACAGCTGCTGGGCACGGTTAAGGGTTTCAGGTTTACGGGTTCAATGAGGGAGTGGGACACCGTGATCCCTTAGACTAGATTTAAATCAAAGCCTTAACGTGCTTTAGTTCTAAACCCGCGGATACGGCAAAGTCTTGTTACATCCGACGAAAGGTTTCAGAGCTCGTAATCAGGGCTAGGAATTCGGTTTGACTTGTTGGGGCCCCAGGCTTAGAATGCAGTGGCCCAGTCACCCATGGGCTTTGGGGTTTCAGTCTGGAGGTTGCGGTTTCGGGGACAAGAGTAATGCAGGAGCCTAAAGAACTAGCTCTACTATGCTGGCGGTTCCTTATTAAAGTTATAGTATAATATACCCCAATACCCATTTCTGCTGATTCAGGCCCCTGTAGTACGTAGTTATTGACGTCTAGGATTATCGGGCCTGTGGATGTGCCCTGGGGTGTTTCAGCTGTCCCGTCTAGGGTTTAGGGTTTAGGGTCTTTTGCGTGCGTGTTTGTCCTTTTGCCAGACTGACACTTGCCTTGCGTCGTTTCCAGGATCAGCATGCCACCCGCGTCCAGGTTCGGACATGAGGAGTTAGCGGGGGATAGGGCTTGGGGTGAGGGAGAATAAAGACACAGAGCGACTTAGAGGAAAACATACTGCCTTTTGTTCCCTTCGTCTCAGAGACGGACAGAGAGAGTGAGAGGGAACAAGCGAGAACTTGCATGTATTGCCCCAGACTCTTGAATCCTGCATTTCGGTTGCAGTTTTATGTTCTTGAGGTCGGCGCCCCGAACTTTGAAGCTTTCCTGCAAGCTGAGGCTTCAGCAGTGCCATCAGTGCCTGTGAGAAAGCCAGTCAATGGCCGATTGCATTGCAGCTTCTGTCTGTGATGTCTGCCCATGGGTCGCCTTAATGGGGTTTTCCCGCTTCACGTTGATCATGCGCTTGGGTTTCAGGGTTTCTTCTGCGGGACATGATGCTGATCTTGCCTTGCACCTTCCCGCTTCAGGGCTTCGCGTCACGCCAAAGCCCCGCACCCTAAAGCCCGAAACCCTACATAAGCGTATATCTAAGCCCCAAATACCTCCAAAACGCCTCCCTAAACCCATGAAGCTTAAGCCCTACATAAACGTTTGTTGAAGCCCTAACACCCCCCCAAAACCCCTCCGTAAGCATCAACCCCAAACGTAGCCCCAAGCGCTTGAAGCTCGGCGATGTCGGGTGCGCAGTGTGCGCCGTCTCTCTGGGAGTCGTTGAGCCCCAAACTCCCAAACCCCAGAATCCTAAGAGTTCAGGGGTTCAGGGTTAAAAAAGAGGGGGGTTCAAGATCGATAATATCGAGGCATGTATGGAGCATGAGGGCCATAATTAAGCTAGCGTTTTTGGGGCATTTTAAGTATAGTTATGGACAGGAATCCCGGGAAGAGTACTTGGGGTTTAGGGTTTAGGGTCCGGCCCCTGCATCAACCGTTTCAGGCTTGGTTCAGTGCTTAGGTTTTAGGGTTTGGGTTTTTGTGTTTGGGGTTCGAGTTCATAAACTCCATCCTGAAACCCTAAGAGAATAGTGCCAAGCAGCCCGCTGGGCGGATGGCAGGCGCATAACATGACCCTGGACTTAGACCACTTAGACCCCTGCACAATCTAAATCACAATACCTTCGTTTTGGAGTCCGATTGCTTCTTGGCATGATCTGACGAGATAGATGCTTCTTATGATCCTTCGAGGGGTCGGCTTTGCCATCGTGAGCAGGGCATAATGATAATACTATGGGTTCATGCTCTTTTTGCTGTAAAAGACCAGATCAGTTATCTTAACTTAAAAGTGCGACCTCAAGTACAAGAGTACGAGATTGTGCGAGCATGAGGCATCAAGCAAGTAGGCAAGCCGCAATGCCGCGAACATTCCCTGCTTAGGCTTCCCAAGTGTGAGGATGTGTTTCACATGATATGCAGGCAGCTGAGATCTGATTCGTAGTTGGTAGGTACCAGCAGAAAACGGGTTCCTTTGCGCAAGCCACGACTCAATATAGAGGTGCGCAGAATCAGTTCAGAATCGGTCATTAGGTTAGGAATGCTGTCGCCACTAGTCTTGTGTAATCGCACTATACAGTGCACATACCATTATTTGCCCGCTATCCGGGCCCCTCTACTGGACCTATACTGTATCCGAACCAAAAGGCGCCAGATCTCCACGTGTCGCCGGTTGTAACTTGTAACCATTGTAACCCTTACTAAGGGTGCGAGGTTAACTTTAATCAGGGGTCTACACTGGTGCAGTTTAGGGTTTAGGTTGTGTTTAGGGTTTAGGGTTTAGGATTGTGTGTGTGTGTGTATCAGGACGCACGTGTGGCTCCAAATGTTGTCTCCTACACCAGCGCAGTCAGCCGTCGACTCAGTGGACCAGGGCCTTGTGGTGCCGTTTATGGTAGCAGTATGGTATACTACCGTATACTTAGTATGATCTAGTAATCTAGTATATGTACTACAGTATGGTATACTAAGCAGCAACTATACATGAAGGTGCTGGGCTTTTACAGGTTGCATCTTTTCGTATGAAAATTGCTTGCGGGTCGCCAAAATTTGCCCAGTCGTTGATGCACCACCTTAAACCCTAAACCCCGAAACCCTAAACGCTTGAACCTTTAACCTATAACCCTCTGTAAACCCTAACTCCGAAACCCTAAACGGCAACAGTCAAACGATGAAGCCGTTTTACCATGGGTCCTGGACGTGCATGAGGTGCATGAGTAGTTATACGTGGGGTTATATGCAGGGTAGCCACTAGTATGACCCACATTAGGATTAAGGTTAGTGCTTTAGGGCTGTAAGGTAAGAGCCTGGGTTCAAAAAAAGGGCTGTAAGGTAACTATAGTGAAATATACCCCATGTTTGGGATAAGGTTTAGGGTTTAGGACCACTTGTACCTGCCCGTGAACCTCCAAGTGAGGTGCATGTACTCAAGCCAGCCTGTGGACCGATGCATTGAGCCTCTGCTGGTTTCTTGGGAGGCGGGCACTCAAAATACTTGAAGGCTTTTGTCGGTACCCACTTCTGATAGACTACCCTTGGTTGGTGTGCAGAGCGCAATGAACGATAAATGCACTCGTTGCGCTGCATATTTGCGGAGGCAATTCTCACTCTCTGCTGCTACTTCAACGTGAAATGTTCAAACTGCATGATTGCAGCACGAAGCCCCTACCCGAATCCCAAACCACGCAACCTGCCGATGTTATCCAAATGAACCTCGCTTGTGAGCATAATTCTCTGCCATGCGAGAGGGAAAAATCCCAAGCCGAACCCTAAAACTCACACCTGACATCTAGTCAGCGCAGCGGGCGGGAAAAAAAACTTGACACCGACTGCAACTTGGACATATGTGCTTCCCAGCTGTAGATTGACCCGGGACATGTTCCAATGAAGCTCGTTGTGGGCAGAAGTTAGTAGGTGACCACATCGCCCAATCAAAAACAATTAGTTAGGGCTGACAGTAGACAACTTGTGCCCCTACTTTGGGAAATATACGAACCGATATGGTAACCCTTGTGGTGGCCCTTTCTGCACTCCTTACGGACCCTATGCGACCCCCCGCACCGCCCCCTCCCCCTCCAAGAGCGTGCAAGAGGAAGCCTCGAGCTTGGAAGGGTTCGACAGAGCATGTGGCCGGAGCACAGAGACATATCTCCTCCCGCCAATCCCTTAGGAAGGTGCAAATCACGGGGTGCAAACGGGAAGGCTAGGCTTAACTCGCAACTTGCGAGATGTCGGGAGTAAAGACTTCAAGCGGATTTTGTCAACTAGAAAAGCAAAAGCAATTATGTTGTTGTGTCCTCATTACTGTCAGGCATTTAGACTTCCCTGACACCGAATCCGAAAACCGCCAGACGCCCCTTTAGCCCCCTTCTTACCCGATACGCTGAACTTGATAGTTTACGGTATTACGTAATGAACTCGAATGTAATGTGCATGTTGCATTGTAAAGGACATTCTGATTGTCGTACCAAGCTTATCATGTTTATACTGCTGTATGGATGCCGTTCTAACCCCCCGCAGGAAGAGTAGGGTAGGCATTAGGGTTCCATCTGTGAAAAACTCTGCGTGCACGAGACCGCACCAGGGGGGGGCGCAAGGACTTCCTAACGCCTAAACGTCGGCACGTTGGTTTCGAGCAACATCCATATCCTCTGATAAGCTTCTCGAGTCTTTAATTCGGAGCTCAGGACGTTGGGTGCACCAAAGAGCCTGATATAGAAGCCTAGGTATTTACCAATATTACTGTCAGTGTTCCTTATTACAGATATACGAGAAAGGAGCCCAACAATCCCTCGTCTTATCAATACCCTAAACCCTAAACCCTAAACCCTAAACCCTTAAAGGCCCCTACAGCAGACCCCAGTTGAATCATTGTCCGAAGCTGAAGCTGAAGCCTAAGCTCTAAGTTCGAAGATTCGAAATGCTACGCCCAAAACAACGGGAGGCAGTGTCTGGAGTATCCGAGGGTTTACATAGGGTTTAGGGTTTCAGTTTTAGGGTTTCGAGTGCCGAAAAAGCGACACCAGCCCAGGAATCTTTTGGAGGAAATGTCCGCTTCCTCCACGGAACCGAATGCGTTTACGCAGCTTCGTCGCGATTGTGGTAATGTTAGTCCTGTGACGTACAGGGGGGTTTTGCCCTAGTCGTTGTAGCCTCTACACCCTGTAAACCCAAAGCTCCTAAACTCCTAAACCCAGAAACCCCTAGACCCTAAACCCCTTGTAGCGGGCCTTTGGGCTCGTCTTACTCTGGGTTACTAAGGAACCGGTTCGCTGAAAGGATGTTTTGGCGACACGTATATTCTCAAAAAACTTCCTCAAGAGATGGCGAGCGACGCGTAAAACTTCGATGTCCTCTACCTAGACCCTTACATGTACGTTCTTTTGGTTACCTTAGTTTCTTCGTGTATTGCCCTAACCATAAAAAATAGATCATCCCCAAACAAAGGTGCTACATTAAAGGGTCTCGGTGCATCGACAACGGCTTCGGGACCGAAGCTGAAGTCGACCCGCACAGGTCGCGAACAAAATTGAACAGCCTAGAAAGCCCAAACTGCACTATGACTCTCGCCATGACTCCTCAGGTTAACGCATGGATTACAGAATTGCTCTCTGGTAGTTACTACACCCTATAAACCGCAAAGCGTTCGCCTCTGGCCTTTTCGAATGCTAGCCTTCTCTGGCAGAACCCACGGGCTGCAAACACCCAATACTCCTTAACTGCAGAATTTCCCTTCACCCCATACAGACCCCCAAAAAACTTGAAAATTGAGGTATATCCCTTAACTATGAGGGGGATAGGGCTCCCTGAGTCTTGAGGTATAACGCTGCCATGGTAGCCTGCACGATGGCAGACCAATGGGAGATAGCCCTCATGATTTTCACCGTCCCTTGACTGCGGGCAGGCGTAATCACAGGCCAAGCTGCTTGCTTTCAGCTTCAGAGCTCTATGGATTGTCTACATATTTGTTCGGTGATGGGGGGGTATTCGAGGGCTTTCTAGGGTAGTAGTCGTAGTAGTAGTCGGCGTCGTCGTAGTAGTAGCAGTAGTAGTAGTAGTAGTAGTAGTAGTAGTAGTAGTAGGAGTAGCAGTAGTAGTAGCAGTAGTAGTAGGTGTCCTTGGGTCTTAACATTACTTGGAGGTTCACACGTAGGTTATAAGTAGGGAAACTATAACATAAGCATAACCCATATCAGGGGAATTATAAGACTATTTATAACTACCCATGAACCTCCAAGTAGGAGTCAAAACCTCCCTAGGCCCTGAAGCAGACCTTTGTTTGAACCCCCATTCGAGGAGATGACGACATCTGGGACCCAACTGGATGCCTACAGCTACAGTGGCACACTGTCTGCTTGTGCTGCAGGAAGCGTGCCTCAAAGTATTGGGGAGCGTCAAGACTTCGGATGAATATGGCTGAAGCAAGTTAACTGGGAAAAAGAAAGATTCCTATACATGCATATAGTTTACGAAGTCGCGAAACCTCGCAGTGTGAGGTCCAGGGAATCATGCATTGGGTCTCTGGCTCAGGATATGAAGCTTTTGAAGGGTTAGTGCATGCCGCCGATATGCAACAGCGAGACGCTGGCTCCACAACGACTTGTTATTCAATTTGCTTCAAGTTCGCTTGTCCCTGCTTTCAGACTTGTATCGCGCTCGTGTGAACCATCGTGTGTCTTGACGGTTGTGGTCACCACACATCTCGAGATCACGGTTGAACACGGACATTTCGTCTCTACTAGATCTTCTGTCCTCGAACCTGTGAATGAGAACTTCCTGAAGCTGCGCGGATCATGGACAGAGTCTAACAAGCATAACGCCATTCCACAGGGAAACATGTCATCAGTGATTCAAACTGATAATTGTCCTATTCCTTACGGCTCCTTACTCTGGTAAGTAAAATATACCCCACAACTTTATTTTCATCGTATTCATTCATGCACCCATGTTATCCTTCGGATTTGAAGCCAAGGGAGCCTTTGGCGGGAGGGCCTGTCACTTCTGGCAGAACTGTCCGACAGAGGCATTGTCCATGACGCCACTCGACTTGCATCGCTTGTTAGCAGGGCGAGACCCGGTAAATGCTGTTTCCATATGTAGCAGCGTTTACATTACGTGAGAGTCTGAATATAGAGCACTTGTCCTTCTTTTTGCAATGTTGGCCAATGGATTTCGGAAAGTCCTCCTCCTCCTCCTCGTCCTCCTCCTCCTCCTGGTACATGTGCTGCAACTACTACTACCACTACCAGCACAACAGCCACCACCGCCATTGCCACAACGCCGACGACGACGACGACGACTACTACTATTATTACTGCTGCTGATGCTAACACCAGCACTACCACTAGCACTTGCATGACTACTAATACCCATACTCACACTGATACTAACACTGATACTGATACGAATGCTGGTAGTAGTAACATATGAGTCCGAATACTATTACTAATACGAATACTAACACGAATGCCAATTGTAATAGTGATACTAGTACTATAGTACTAATACCAGCATTTAAAGTTATTAATTCTAGTTTTCATACTAATACTACTAGTGAATACTAATACGAATGCTAATGCTTATTTCAATACAGCTACTAATGCTAATACTACATACTAAATACTCATACTAGTAGTAATTCTAATGCTATTTCTATTACTAATACTCATACTTATGCTAATATGTACTAATACGAATACGGACACGGCTACTAACGCCTATACTGACTTACTACTACAGAAAGTTTCTAACACTCCTATCACTGCTTCCTGTATCAGCTCGAACCAAGAGCAGCTGTAGTACACTTGACCATGACTCTTGAAGTGTGGGTTCTTCGAGAAGGACAGGGTAGTGCTCCGCGTTTTGCGACACCCTGAACTCCAAAGCCCTCAGTTTGACTCCTAAATCTAAGAAACCCTAACATCCCAAACCCCGTAACAAAACCCTAAGTCCTAAGTCGTTCTCTACAAACCTAATTAACAAAGTCTCGGCAAGTGTCTCAGACTGCGGAGGCCTGCTTCAATGCGGCGATCTCCGCATGTGAAAAGGCTGGACAATGGGAGCTGCTCGTCTCGTTAATTGGGTTTGGGGTTGCAAAAGGGTTTAGGGTTAGACCTCGTTCAAAAAAGGGTTTAGGGTTTAGGGTTTATGGCATGGGTGGATTCGGGGTCTGGGATAATGTGGACCCCTGTTGAATTATACCCTTTTGGCGGGCTATACTTTTACATGGGTTTTTGAGTCTCAGGTCCCCATTGTTGCGAATACGGATGTGTCTAGTGCATTTCACAGGTTCATCTGCCATCGCCCATCCAACATCCCGATACCGTGGGTATTGATGAGCATCCTGGGCACCGTTGAGGGCTTAGGGTTTCTACGATAGGGGCCTTAATAATTACCTATATTATTTTGGGGGGCTCCTTATTATAATTATAGTATAAGGGGCCCCAAAATCTTATTCTAATTATTAAGGCTTCTACATGAGGCTCCTCCAGCCACGGTCTTCGGTTTGCTCAGGCACGCCATTGCGGTGCTGGAGCTGATGGAGCGCGCGGTCGTCACAAAGGACCTCAGGGGGGAAACGTCGGTGCGTTCGGTACTTGCAGCCATGTGAGGCCCGACTCCTCCGAGCTCAAGGTTTAGGAATGTTTAGGATTAGGAGTTTAGGGTTTAGGATTTCGGTTTAGGAATGTTTAGGCTTAGGGGTTTAGGGTTTAGGATTTTGAGGATATTCAAGTCGCCCCCCCCCCCCCCTCCATTCCAGCACTTTGGGCCCAGATGCTGCAGGATGCGATCACCTACAATGCGTCTATCAGCGCTTGCGAAAAGGCGGGTCGCCTTGAGGACCCGAACATGTCAGACGCTGATTCTTTAGGGTTTAGGGGTGTAGGGTTTAGGGCATACGCATAGCCCAGGTGTAAGAATCTGTAAGAAGGGGTTTAGGGCGTGTTTGGGGTTTAGAGTTGGGTATGGCGGCCGGGGCGTAACACAGCCTAGGTTTCCGGGATCATGTAGGGCGCAAAGGGTTTGGGGTGTACGGTTTGTTGTAGACTGTGTACGGCTGAAAGCGTAGAAAGGACATAGGTGTCAAAAGGGATCGAGCCCGATACCGTGTGTGCAGCCGCTTTAGGGACCTGATGTCTCGGTTAATATAGGGGCCTTAATAATTAGAATACGGTTTGGGGTATATTTTTACTATAAGTATTATAATAAGGAACCCCAAAACCCTATTCTTATTATTACCCAACGAAATTTATAGTTTTATGCACCTTCAGCTCTTGCAGGATTGCTATCATCTTTGGACATAAACGCATTAGTTTAAGGGCCTTCATACGTAGAATCGGACTTCGAGGTATATTTATAGGACTTCTATAGGAGTGGTAACGAAGTTGGTCCCCAAGCCTCAGATGCAGTCCCAGCACTCCCCTGCTTTTGAGTTTCCTGGTGCTATGCTTAGCCCCAAAGCCTATAAGCCCTAAACCCTGGCCCGGATCTTGCACTAGGCCCAACCACTGAAGAAGAAGCTAGGGGCTAGAAGTTCAGGGGGGTCTATTACGGGTCTATTTGTCTTTAGACTTGATGTTCGGTGGAGGCAGGGATTCAGCCTTCCTGAGGGAGCAGTGCTCTGGAGCTGGAGCTTGTGTCACTTGCAAGCTACGATCCTCGATGTATTTCCCCACACCCGGCGAGTTGAGGCTTAGGGCCCAGGGCCAAAGCCCTTGGGCGATTTTTGTTGTCACGCGCAGGAAGGCATGGTCCTTCTACGTAAGATGCAGACGACGGCCGTGCCGGCCGATGTGATCTCCTACAGCAGCTTGATCAGCGCTTGCCAGAAGCCCCATGGTTGCAGATTGTACCTAAGAAATGAGGTAGTTTGATGGGTCTGAATTGGTAAGTAAGAGCATCCTCTTTTGTAGCCCCTCTTGTTTAGGTATACGCAGAGTTCTGCACCCCCAAGCCATACTTTACTCTAACTATCCCGGCCCCTTCAATGCGCAAGGCCCATGGTTCGGGCTTTAGAGACATCTGCTCCAGCCCAATCAGGTTTATGGCATGCTGGCATCATGGTTCTGACAGAGAAGAAAGAAACCTTCCCCTTAAAGTCGTTTATGCATGCTTTGCGGTTTTGGGTCGAGACACCATCTAGTGGATCCTATGTTGAATTGTTTTGCTGCAGGAACCTTTTTTCTTGGTATTTCTGTTCAGTAGAAGTTGTCAAGGTTTCGTCGGCATTCGTGCAAAGATTTCCAAGTTTCCGGAAGCAGTAGTGTGGGTATTCCGAAACGAGCGGCCGGCAAGCTTGGATGTTCGATCTGATTGGATTGCATTGCAGCTGCTCATATGCTTGTGTGTTCGAATCCGCTCTCTTGCACTGTCAACCCTATAGGTCCTGAACACCCTGATAGGGTTTATAGGGCTTATAGCTTTAGGGTTTACCGGGCCCATATCCACAGAACCATAACCATACCGTGCGCCTTCTGAGGAGTGGCGACTGGCAGATGGCTCTTCACCTTCTTTTCTCGATGCCTGCCGAGGGCATTCTCCCCAACACAGCTGCACGGCAAAATTCAAGGAGGGAGTGTGGGGTTTAGGGTTCGGGGCGACTCCTGACATGCTCAAGACTGCAAGCCCCAGAGTCGCAGATCAAGGTGATGTGGTCCAACCATTCGCAGCTTTGGGCCAACCTCAGCCCTTAAACTCAAGCCGTGCGCATTGCCATCTTCCGGATTTAGAGTTTAGGGTGACTTTGCTAGTAACACGCGAGAATCCCTGGACCCACACAACGTAGCATTGCATCGCAGTCTGTCTGTCTAGTTATCTAAGCAGGCACACAGACAAACAAACAACCACAACAACCAACACACACACACACACACGCATTTGCGCACACACACACACACACTAACAAGCGTTCACAGGTCATTGTACAGTAGATACACAAGAAACAACACACGCACATGCATTCAATCATGCAAGCCTGATCTAGCAAAGTGTAACATCATAAGCCTTAACCTCATACGCTCCCTATTGCAACAAGCTTTGTCAACAAAGGCAGGTGTGAAGGTAATATGTATATTATTTAGAATGCCTCTGAACCCCCTATACCCTAAACCCTACCCCACCGACCTCAGTCCACGCGACACGCACAGGTGGCTTTCAATGCGACCATCGATGCCTGCGCGGCCGGCGTCGCTTGGCCGACGGCGCTGCAACTGCTTGAGGCCTACAACATTGGGCAAGTATAAATATTACATATATTACCCCAAAACCCAAAACCCTAAACCCGTATATAAATTGTAGACTCGTTGTGTCACGCCGACCTTTGCACCTATGGATGCTCGCCTGGCTTGTCCGAGTTGTGAGAGTGTAAACCCATATATAATACGACATACTTGACATTGGAAACGGCGTAATTCTGCCACGTATAATATGTCATCCTTGGCATTGGAAAAAGCGAACCCTTAGGTTGAGGGCCCGGCTTCAGGCTGCCATGGGAGACATACATTCGCGCATGCATGCGTACATATAGAGGTGAATGTGGATATCTGTTTGTCTGCCTTTTTGTGTCTGTCTTTTTGTCCGTGCGTCGGTCGGTCTGCCTGTCTGTCTGTTTGTCTGTATGTGTATGCTGTATGCGTATGCATGTATGCATGAACGAATGAAACAGTGCATGAGTGAATGAATGAATGGATGGATGCATGAATGAACTACATGAATGAATGAGTGAGTGAGTGCATGAATGAAGGAAAGAAATGAATTATTTGAATGAATGAAATGAATGAGTGAGTGAATGAACGAGCGAATGAATGAATGAGTGATATGAGCGAAACGAATGAAATGGACTGCATGATACGATTGCCTGAATGGGTGAATGAATGAGTGAATGGATGAGTGAATGGAATGAAATGAATGGAATGAAATGAATGAAACTGAAATGAAAATGAAATGAAATTAAATGACATGAAATGAAATGGAACGAATGAAATCCAATGGAATGACTGGATGGAGGAATGAATGAATGAATGAATGGATGAAGTGTGTGGATGAATGAATAAATGAACGAAGGAATGACGGAATGAAGGAATGAATGAAATGAGTAACATCAATGAATGGCGTGAACTAATGGAATGAACGAAATAATGAATGGTTGCATGGATGGTTGACATGAATGAATGAAAGAATGAATAAATGAGTGAATCAGTGAATGCATGACTAAACGATGAATTAAATTGAACTATATAAAATGAAATGCAATGAAATGAATGAGAGATGTATGTAGGCAGGTAGGCAGGTAGCTAGGTAGCTAGGTAGCTAGGTAGGTAGGATTATGTATGCATGTATGTATGCTTGCATGCATGCATGTATGTATGTGTGTTTGCTTGCTTGCTTGCTTGCTTGCTTGATTGATTGATTGATTGATTGATTGTTTGATTGATTTGATGGATTGATTGTTCTTTATTGCGTTCTTGTTGTGCTTGCTTTCTTGGTTGGTGTGTCTGTTTGCATCCACGCATGGACGGATGGCTGGATGGATGGATGCGTGGCTATACATTCGATATACAAGCATATCCCTATGTACTGGTTGTTTAGGATGATAGCAACTGCGATAGCAGCCATACTTAACAGGCTCACATGAGTTGGCTTGTGTAACCAATCTAGTCTTTCTTAAGGATAGGGGTGCTTCCCAAAGAGGGTCTTCTGGCACTTGTGGGGAGCATTGGGAAACATACGCAATCATTCCAAATCATGCAAAAACATTAAAGCACATAGATTTGAGTTTTTGTAATCTTTTGTGATTTTAGTGATTTTTTTTTGATTTTTTTTTTGATTTTTTGATTTTTTTTGAATAATTTTGAATTTTGATTTTTTTTTCTGATATTTTGTATATTTTTGTGAATGTTTTTGAATGATTATGTATTTTTCGTATTTCCTGTATGTTTTGTTGATACGATGGCAGAACTTGTGCATGGCTTAAGGGGCCCTGCACTGCCCACACCTGGACATTAACCGAAAAGAAGGAGTTGAA
>CAJNDV010032525.1:5795-16780 GCA_905221635.1 Symbiodinium sp. CCMP2456 | reverse complement strand
AAGTACCCTTTTGAGAAAGCCCCTTAACCCTATAAATGATCTAGACCGTTCATCCTATGCAAGACGCCCTGTACTACTGTATTGTCTGGTATGTGCTCGAAGGGACAAAGGTAGGCAAGCACGGCTTGAGTAGCACGCAGGTCATGGAGTCGAGGAGTGTGGCATCTTGGCAGGTGCATTCATAGCGTGGACGGCCATGTGCACATCGCGCGCAGTGCATGGTCATTTTCATTGCGGTGCTCGTCATGTAGGGCGTAGTTTGTGCTATCCGTGCTTGAGTTTGCAGGTTTGGTGCTGTGAGATCTCGGACCTAAGCATAGGACCTAGGATGCAGCTTGGGCATCGTTGCCGCAGCATTCGTTCTCCACCGGCATTTCACTGGAGTTTAGTTGGCGTTCGGGCATGTACAGTACCTGGAACGGGCTGAAAATATAGATGTTCTTACCGGGCATGGCTGCTCTTAATTAGCTTTGAGTACTGGACCGTTGTTGTTGAGCTACGCTTCAGGCATTTCCGGTGCATGGCCGGATTCCTGGGGATATAGACCCACAGACATATGAACCTGGAGGAGTGCATCACAAGTGTTCAACTGTGTCCGTAGTGTGCCAGTCCTCTCCTGTTGGGTTTTAGGGCCTGGGGCTTAAGCGTTATGACTCCTTCATCGGCTAGTCATCATCCTACACGCCCTCAGCCTCAAAGCCTCAGCCCCACTCACAGCCCTAAACCCCGGACCGTAAGAGGGTTTCGAATCCGGCCAAGCTTCTTGAACCCTGAACCCTAAACCCTAAACCATATGCCTCGCGTGGATTGTCCGAGTGTGAGCGCCGAAACTCCTATATGGGTAGTTCTCTAAATTAGGGTCCCTTTTGGGGTCCTTTTTGTAAGGGTGCCGGACTACTATATTGGGGACCTAAAAGGGACCCTAATTTAGAGAACTACCCATATAACCGTGGGCCAAGATTCCCGACACGATCACCTTCCAGTCCTTGATCAGCGCCTGCGAGGCTCATCAGACGAAAATGGCTAGAGCTCCCCCAAAGAGTCCAAAACCCCTTACTTAAGGAATCTATGCCTTCAATTATCGGGGTCTTAATCTTATGATTTAAGGCAGATTCCTTAATTCAGGTATTGGACTCTCTGGGTCAGGGTCTACCTGGACCGCGAATACGGTAACCGACCTCTTCAGAGCTCCTTATTAGGATTTCTCTAAAAAAAAAGTTCTTATGAAGGTAGGTTTTTTGGACCCCAAAGCACCTACCTTATTGTTTAAGGCTCCTCAGTATGATTTCTCCATAGAAGTCCTTAAAAAGGTAGGTTTTTTAGGTGTTAAGATAGTCTAGCCGCTAAGTGCCCGAAGGCTCCGAAGTTCAAAGTACCAAGATAGTAGACAGTGGGGCCTTTTAGGTTGATGATATAAACCCTGCCTTACCCAGAATAAGGAATATACCCGAATTCCCATAGTTCAGGGTCCTTAACGTAACGCAGGGTTTATATCATCAACAGTAGGACTTACCATTATGGTTTGGGCAAGTCTCCCCCATAAGGGTTCCTTTAAGCGTTCCTTTAAGGGATCCCTTGTAGGTGCTTAGGACCCTGTGGGTGTTTAGGGCGATTCATACCCTAAACCCCAAAACCCCTAAACCTTAAGCCCTAAACCCTAAGCCCTAAACCGGGTGTTTAGGGTGATTCATATACCCTAAACCTCGTGACGTGCTGTCCTGGATCCGTCATGTACCCACACCCTGGCCCCGGCTATCCGGGACGTATCGTCTAATTGCACCCCTGTTCCTGGCATCCGGGGATCTTGGGCGTATTCTCGTTCAATCCGGGGGATGGGTGCGTTTTTGGCAGGCCCAGGTGCACTGCTTTGCAGCGTGCCATGGTTGACAAAACACAATAATTCTCTTGTTTTCTTGTTAGGCCGTGCCGGTTTGAAAGGTACGACGCGTGGTTTTGAAGTGTTCGAAGCTCCGGACATTGTATGGATTTCACTTGAATATAAGATTAGAATCGTCCGACCAGGAACGAAATCATAAGCCAAACCTGTCGGTGTGTCGTTCCTGAACTTCTGCCCTGCAATGCAGGATCGTCTGGGTACTTCTTTTCAATATCGTGGTAGCATGGTTTCTAGATGGCATGCGCCGAACGCCTGCTAGAACTTTCGAATCGAAGGAGATAGCGTTCTGTTCATCACTTGACATTTTTCTTGTTTCGAAGGAGGGATTTGCGTGCCAGCAGTGCATGTTCTTACGCTTGCTGAGTTGGGCACAAGCTGCTTCAGCTCCCCAGACACTTGGGTTCGGAGTTGTTGTAAGCCAACTTTGACAGGTCATTGCATATGGTTGGGAGCGTGCATTTCAGATTGGATCACTAGATAAATTTACTCTGGTTCATCGATATTTAATTCTGTTCTGGGGCTGCAGCAGCCAGGAAATTAGTCCTGTAGGGGACCTGCATAGCTGCAGGGGCAGCAACAGGCCTCCATCCATGCAGGACTTCGCGCCTCCATCGCTGAAATTTTTGCTTGGGAGGCTATGCATTTTGAGCAGCTCATCTTCTGATATTGCAATCAGCCGGCGGAATCTGGAAGTGTTGGCTGTCCGTATGTTGGATGATGGAGAACTTGGCAGCAGGGCCAAGATGTTGAAACAGATCAAGACTTTCATGGCGAGCGACAATGCCGAGTTGTTTGCATGTCGTCCTACATGTACGGAGTCTGTGAGTGAGTCAGGCGACGCTGATTGTACTGGGGCCGAGCTGTACTCTGTGAACCTAGTTCCTGTGCTTTTGGGCGAATGCGGAATGGAATTTTCAGTGCAAGCTTGGGAAGACGCAGTTTCAAACTTACATCAAAGCATAGAAAATTCAACTGCTCCTGTCTTACCGGCAATTGAGCGACCAAGCGTGAAGGACGAGGTGGCGGTGGCATGGACAGTGAAACTGTCACGAGACCAATTGTTGGAGAAGCTTAATGCGCGAGACAAAGAGCTACTAGAGCTGCGACGGAAGGAAGCGCGGAGAGATGCATCGAAGTCAGAAGTGAGCCGGAAGTTGAAAGATGCGCAGGCCAGTCTGAAACAAATGAAGAGACAGAATCATGGTTTGAGAGTGAAGCTGGCGAACGCGGCAAAGCGGGAAGAGAAGCTGCAAAGCACTGTTGCGCGCATGAAATCCATGATCATCGAAAGAAACGGACGCCATTGTAAGCACGTTGAAGGCTCGGATGCTGGAGAGCGTGGCTGGTTGACACCAGCAGGGATTGTGCAGCTGGCAATCAAACGCAACCTTGCGCACTGTGCTTCCGAGCATTTGCAGCTGATCATTCAGCAAGATGTGTCACGCTGGACAGTCTCAAGCTACGTGGCTGGCACTCAGGGATTCAGAGGTTTCATATTTTCCTTACAAGCCGCCTGACAAGTGGGCATCGCTAGTCAAGTCGCGAATGGTGGTATCCTTCAGTTTTCAATCTTCAGTCTTCAGTATAACAGATTGAAGAGGTGGTTGAGCCCGGTCTCTCCCCGCAGTGTTGCCATTTTACGTTGTTACATTCAGCGGACCGCTAGATTGGCCAATTGATAATAGGTGGAGGTGGAGATGGGTCGAGGTTTTCAATAGAAGTATAAGTACAGATGCTGATGGTTCTTAGGAAGAGCAAGTAGGATATATAGCTTGGGTAAGCAGCAGTAAGCATGAACCGTATTGGTTTTGCACCGATTTGCAGTGTTGAGATTGTCATTGTGCACGGTTATGAAAATTGTGGTTGCTGTGGATTGTGCCAGCACTGTGCTAGCTTGTGCCCCTCGCTAAGGGTGTGAAATCAAAGCAGCCGCCGCACTTGTGGCTAGCGCCAGGCTTCATTTCAATGCTATACGGCAGGAATTATTTTACGGTTCTACAAGTGAATACACGGTGGTTGTGGTTGCATATCGCCAAGATGCCACCAATTCCAAGATGAAGCAAATTCATATGGAATTGGAGTGCGCACGACTTTCAGGATTGCAGGTTCAAGGACCCAAGACGAAGGTGCAGCCATTGCTTGGGGCGGACAGATTTTGCTGCTTGTCAGATGTGATACCGGTCCAAGAAGCCACGGGCCTTGCGACTGTAGGTATGACCTTGAAAATGTTGGAATCGGTTGGTGCCTTTACCTGGCAGGAGCTTTCGGGTCGTTTGTCGCAGGAAAAGGCTAAGGTAGCCGACGACTTATCTGCTTTGGCTTCAGACAAGCAGCAATTTAGAGAAGACGTGCTCAAACAGATACTTGGCATGCAAATAGGTGGGGCTAAATTCCGACTAAGGATGTTGATGCAGTTAACGTGCGTTCAACTAGGTCAAGGCAACAACAGGCACGAGGCTTTACTATACTCTTCCTGTGCTGCCCTATGCTTAGGCTTCCTGAATACCGTATATTGGTTTGTGTTATCGATTTGATGGACTTGAGACTTTTGCAGTGGGTCTCAGCTGCGGAGCCGCGGAGCTCTTTGTGCCGTCGAATAGCCCAGTGGCCCGAGGGTTCTAGTGGGACTGATCGTTGGATCATGATGAGCCGAGCCAATGGGCAATGATAAATAATATCATGATAATGCTGGGGCGTGAATTGGCGTGAATGTCTTTTTGGCGTTGAAAATGCAGCTTATGAGTTTATGGTTTATGGTTTATGGTTCAGTTTACGGGGTTGTCGAGATGTAGTTGTCCTTGAGGGGTGGCTTTGGTCGATGTCGGTGTGGTGATTAGTAGATTAGTGATTCTATTCTAGACTCTAGACTTGGTTTTCAGATTTAGTTATTGCGTTCTTGGTTTTGGCTCCGCTGTCCCAGCTGGCCTTATTGCTTGGCTGCTGCACTCGGAGTTCCCTCAGCCTGCACCCCTCGTTCCACGCTGTTAGTCTTAACGTTATCAGCTGTCAACGTTATCAGCCAGCCGTTGCCGTTGTCGTTATCAAAACAAAGGTCGGCCTCTGCATTGATCAAGAACGGAGAGTTGTGGTTTGTGACAACGACAGATCGTGGCTCCAATGAAGTTGCAGCGCGTGGGATTACTCAAAGTTATTTTGCTTCGCATTTGGGGCTCCTTCCCACGTTTTTTGCAGCCTCAGATTGTTTCGAACACTTGTCGCATCTCATTACTCTTGCGTCCCTGGCTTTGGTTGACGAGGAGTTGAAGTCTGCTGGAAAGACTTGGCGCTATTTTTCATCTTTGGCAGTTTTCTGCCACACATGTCGAGGCCTCGCAAAAAGTCTTTATTACGAATGGTGCAAGCAACATGATCCATTGAGCGCTAAGCAGCTGGTTCATAAAATCTTCCCCCGATGCGACAGCGGGCGTTGGAACAGCACGGACGAGGCAGAGAAACGGATCTTAAGCTGCAGTCGACCGATGTTTTTGCCTGTGTTGCAGAGAGTTTTGCATCAGGCAATCGCTACCGATGCATGTGGACCAGAATCGTCTACAGTTTGGTCCGGGAATGCTAGTTGCCAGCCGGACGCCCCGGGGCCAGAGGGCCCTGCTTCCAAAAAGCGACGTGCTGTCAGCGCCACTACCGCCAGTGCCAGCGCGTCTTCATCGTCCAAGAAACCGTCTGTTGCTGCTGCTGATGACGCTGAAACCCTGGACGCAGTGAACGGCTTGTCATTGCAAGAGTCGAAGGCTTATTCTAACAAAATCGGCAAATATAGACGATCATCCCTAGCATGTTGCGGAGATGCTACCTGGTGGGGGCTAGTTCAAGTCATGAACTGCGTGAAGCAACCCACAGTGCATTTGTCGAGCTTTCTGAAGAAAACATTGGACAAAGAGCATCTGACGCTGTGCGGCAATGCGCTGACCCAGCTTGTTCATTACAAGGCCCAGGAACTCATGACAGAGTGCGAAGCATTGATTGAGTCCAAGCAGTTGCACTCCGTTTTCTTGAACACCGAGTTGGCCGGAGACGACAGGATTCTTGGAACATATCATTTGGATGCATGTACATGTTGTCATGTTGTCATCATCGAATCATCGTCCCATTTTCCAGGCTGGGTCAGGCTAAGGCCGCTAAGGCTTGGTTTTGTCGCAGCAATTTTGCTGCAGTATGGACTGTTGACTCCTTGACTCATTGACTCATTGATGATCTCGTTGTCCTCAAATTGTCCTCGGTCCCTCGGTGTTGTAGCTTTTGATAATTTTGCTGCATTTTTTGGTTTCTTGACTTCTTGACTTCTTGAAGATGATGTTGTCCTTGCTGTTGCACTGCTGCTGCTGCTGGTGTTGTTGTCGTTGCTTCTTGCTGTTGTTGTTGCTGTTGTTGTTGCTGCTGCTGCTGCTGATGTTGTTGGGGTTGTCACTTGTCACTTGTCACTGTCACTTGTCGCTGTTGTCCTCGAGGTTGCTGGGTCAGCTTGGTGGCTCCTGGCTCAATGATACTGTTCCACTGGTTAAGTTAAGTTCTGGTTCACTGGTTGGCTGGTGGCACTGGTGGCTGGCTATATTGATATCTTTGTTCTTCCTTCATTCCTCCGTGGCCTCGTCTGAAGCCGAAGCCGCCTCAAGCCGCAAACCTCAAACCGGCAAACCGTCCAGTGCTGTCGGTCCGGAGTGTCGTCCTGATCCTTCAGTGTCGCCTGCAGACAAACGAAGGCTGTGGTTGGAGAAAGTCGCGGTGAAGTTGATTCTTCAAGTTGCTTCCGGCATGTCTCGTAGAGTGTATTCGAAGACACAGGCATTTCCTCACCGGCTATTGGAACTTGTGCGGGTACCTGCCACTCAACATTGTGAGGTGCGGCAAGCCGTAGCCAGGGAGCTGTGTCAAACTCCATCAGGGAAGCTGGAGTACACTGCTAGGAAATTCAAAATGCTCCACGCAAAGGAGTTGACGAAGCTTGGTCGCAGTTGTTTCGGAGTTTCGGGGTCCCGAGCGGCACGAGGGCCCGAGGGTCGATTCCAGGGTCGATCCATATGGTTACCTCAAGTTCATCCATTTGAGCTGCCGCTGTCTAACAGACTGTACCTGGCTGTAAATACTGACTGGATAACAGAGCACAGAGCTCTACTTCTTCGCGATTCTATGTTGTTGCAAGTTGTTGCTATGTCGAGGAGTCGACGACTCGACGACCGCCGCTATATAACTGTACTACTCGACTCGACTGTTGTGACTGTTGTGGGGTTGGATTGGCCGTTCAGTTTTCCTGTCCTTCCCCTGCCCCTCCCCTCCTTCTCTCCACTTTTGAGTGAACCTGAGTGAACCTGGCTGGCCTCCGTGTAAATCCATCTGAATTCATTTGCGCACCTCCCAGGTACGCCGCCGAGACGGGATTCTTGGGCATGAAATCCTACATGGCTTTGAAGTTGGTGTCCTTCGTATGGAAGCCAGATGTTAGGGAAAACGAACGAATGAACAAAGCCTTAAAGCTGTTTTGGTCACGGACCCCCAATGGTTCGCGTGAATTGGCCTCCGCACGCGTTACTCTCAGACATCAGTTGGGACCGTCTCAGAATGAATGCATGAAGAACAAAGCTGTCAAGTGGTCAGTAGTTCGTCCAGCGGTGGAGTCTTTGAGTGGGCGATTGCTTACGGCGTGGGATGAAATAAACCACGTCCTGAGCCAGCCTGATCGCTGGGCGCCAGCAGCTATGCCCACAGATCACCCAGATGACGCAGCAGTCAAGAAGCTGCTTCCGAAGCTCAACCCGCTTACGCGCGGAGCCCAGAGTTGTAAGGATTCAGATTTGATATGATTTGTCAGGCTGTCAGGATTTGTAGTTGTTGCCATGAGGTTTGAGGTTGGGCCAGTGATTGGGCCCTAGGGGAATCATTGTCGAGAATCGTCGAGGCAGCTGCACGGGGACTTCTTATAACAGACAGACAGGCATATATCTTGCTGAAAACATACAAGTTGATGTTGCGGTGAGTCGATCATGAGTCCGGAGTCCGTAGGTCCGTAGGCTCCTCTAGAGTCCTCTAGAGGATGTAAGCGGTTCTATCCGGTGCTGCACGCGGTAGCCGGTAGCCGGTAGCCGTGTTGTTGATTTTAGAGCAATTGGAGAGCCGATGATGATGTGATGTATTGGCTGTTTGTGCACAGTGTGTGATACTTTGGCTGTGCACTGTGCACACTGTGAAGGTCCCAGCCCCCTTCTGCGCAAGTTTGGGCGGCCAGCTACAATATGCTTTGGAACAAGGTTTATGCCTCTCCTGATCATGCATTCTGTGTTGGACCTCAGCGCAAGCCGCGAGGACGACCAATCCTCCCAGCTGGATCCAAATTGTACATCTGCATCGAGAAAGTTCGTACAACCAGACAAGTTGTCGTTTGCAGTTTGGATGAAGGCTTCAAATCCCTCCGCGTGGATAGGCCGTTTGTCATCCAGTCCTCGATTTCCGTGTTTTCAGAGCAGTGGCCTTTGGTACAGAACGGAGAGCAGATGTCAGTGTATACTTTGCCTTTTTCAAATCTGCGTATTGCGCATGAGAATGAACAGCCAGGGAGCCAATCCCGAATTGTGGCGGACCTGGTGCAGACAAGAAAGGGTGAGCTTGCGCCGTGCAAAGCATTTGATTTGGCCACAGGGGGTGCTCGCAAGGCTGCAGGTGGTTTTGGAAGAGATGATGATGACGATGACGATGACGACAATGAAGATTGCGCTCAGGATGACCTTGCTTTCGGGATGTCATTGCTGACAGAAGCTGCAAAACTGTCGCCGGAAGCCCCGCAGGGAGACGAGCTTGCGCAGGCAGAGCATGCTGCTGCAGAGTCTTTGTTGGAAGCAACTCAGCTGGAAGGCCAACTGGATGATGCTGTAGTGCAAGAGATGGTCGCCAGTGTCATTGGCGAGGTTGATTCTGATCTTCAGCTGATGGAAGCCGTGGAGCAGGGTTTATTGCAGAAAGCAGTGTCCGAAAAGTCTGTAACTCCCGAAGACATTCAGTCTTCTGTGAACGGATTCCTTGCACAAGGCATGTCGACAGACGATGCTGTGCTTGAGGCTGTGTTGAATTCTGTCAAATTTCTTGGCAACACCCCGGACGACGAGGCACCAGCAAGTTCAGCAGCAGAGGCAGAAGCAGCACCAAGCGCCGAATTCACAGATGCCCCGGAAATGTCTTCGAGGCAAAGGGAACGTCTTGCAGTTACGACATTCAGCTCTGCCATCACAGAAAGCATGAGCTCCATTCTGGCGTGCTTGAGCTCTTCGAGCTCAGCCACAAATTCTGCATCGATGCGAGACGAACTTTCCTTGGTCATGTCACCGGTCGATGTAGAGGGTGAGCCTTCATTCGAGTGTTCCAGACGTCTGCTTTTGATTTCGTGGGAGCTCCGGGGGAAAACCGGCCGAGTGGCCCGTGTAGACAAAGACTGGCGACTGATTAGCATGATGTGTGTTGGAAAGAACCGGCACGCTCGAAACTTCCAGAACTGCACGAGTATCATCCCTGCATGTGGGGTGACAATGGAGCGTGTCAAAAGGAAATACCGACAACCTTTGCCAGATCACGTGATTCGAGTGGCAAAGATGTTCCTGCAATGCGAGCGATTGCTTGCAGCTGATGCAGAGACCAGCTTACGGCATAATGCCGGAAGCCGTGAAGAATCCGAAGAGTTGGCAAACATTACCCAGCCAGCCGATGAATGTGTGCATTGTCGCAGTTGCGAGCCTGTGATATCGGGCTCAGGCTCAAGTGATGGTTCTGCAGCGCACGACTTTCCCAAGGAATGTCCTTTCTGCCTGCTTTCTTGGCACCGTACCTGTTCGGACACCTTCCTGGAACAGCATTCGCCTCTGATGATTAGAATGCCAACGAAGACTACTACGACGGCTGCAGCGGCTTCTTGTCTCAAGACATGATTTATCATGAACTGTTTCTTGATGTGCTCTCAGGCTCTACTACTTTCAGTGAGATGTTGGCAGTGGTAGTTGGTAGTTGGGGTCAGTCGAAATCAGTCGGAATCAGTGGTAGCGGTAGTGAGACTAAGGTGACCAAGTTGAGTCAAGGGCCCCAAGGGCCCAAGGGCCCAGAGGCTGGAGGCTTTTGCAATGTGAGTCATAATCGACGTGGTTGGTCAGCGGAGTTATAAAGTTATAAATTATTTATGTAAGATTGCAAGCGCAAATAATCATTAATTTTAAAAATGTCGCAGTGGTCCTCATGGTATGATGGCTTAAGCTTGGCTTAAGGCTTAAACCTCCGCGATCTGGATGTCTGAGCGTATATCATTGATCGAAAACTCAAAGCCAAAAGGTCGCACCCATGCTTTCAAGAAGCCCAGTTTATAAGTCGAAACAAGCCTTTGCTCAGCTCTGTCGAAGATATTCGACACGTTGTATAGTTGTATAACCTCCCCGTCCCCGTCACCCCTTCCTGGCTGCTTTGCTGCTTACTGCCAGGCTGTGGAAGCCGCGGGTGGCGAGCGCTTGCCACCAAATCCATTGGATGCGGCTGGGATCGGTCCGTTCCAGGAGATTTTCTCCAGGCCAATGGCTCTATTGCTATAGATTTACAGGTACAGTGTTACAGTTACAAATAGTTACAAACAATCACAGTTAATCACAGTGCACAGGGACGATTCGGGCATTGGGCATTGGCATTGGACCTTGGACTTTGGACTTTGGACCTTGACTTTCGATTTGATATCTTTGGGTCTTTGAGTCTTTGAGTCTTTGGGGCATTGCGCCGGCGGCTATAGGCTTTGCGGCTTTGCGGCTTTGAGATATTGCGAGTACCTTGATCTGAGCTGACCTGTCTGTTGCCAGCCTGTTTGTGCTCACTTGTCTTCGCAATCCTCGCCTCGCACTGTCTCACATTAGGTGCCTAGCGTAGCTTCAAAGGCCCGATTTGACTAATACAACAACAACTACTACGACGACTACTACCGCCGCCATTACTACTGCTACTACTACTACTACTACTACTACTACTACTACTGAGTTACTACTGCTGCTGCTGCTGACGCTGCGGCCACTACTACTACTACTACTACTACTACTACTACTACAACAACAACTACTAC